>RQTK01000425.1:13147-48480 GCA_003991915.1 Elysia chlorotica
GAGAGAGAGAGAGAGAGAGAGAGAGAGAGAGAGAGAGAGAGAGAGAGAGAGAGAGAGAGAAAGAGAGAGGGGGGGGGAATTTTTTTGGTTTCTTTTTTTTTCTTAGTTTATGATTACATAGAAAGCAGAGAAGATATCATACGACAACAACGTTAGCCACAAATAACATAATAGGTCTAAAAGAATGGCCATTAATGAACAAGATCTATGACACTTCTTTAGTTAAACACGTGCATAAAACCTTTATTTTGAAAGACATTGGCATATATATACACACACACACACATATTATAAAAAAAAGTCCACTATCCAATGTTAACAATGGTGTAGTTTGTTGGTTTCTGAAAGTACATTATCAGCAACTAGGCTATATTGCAGATGGGTCCAAAGACTAATGTCTAAAAAATTGCATGTGCTACAAGAGCAACAAAGAGACAGATCACCTATACCAGAACTTGTCTCAGCCAGTCCCATTATACTGTATTGACACCGACCCAGCCAGTTATGCAATGAACGTTCGCAGGTTAAAATGCATTTAATGTATCAAAATCGGAAAAAAATGTCAGATATCGGCCAGTAGATGAAAAAAAAAAGTACATGCACCACAGTGTAGTTAATAATACACAATAGTTATAAACGTTACAAAAAGAACGTCTATTACTAAATTCCCTTGTTATAAATATTACCATAATACAAATCTGTTGGCAGTATACATGTTATATGAACTGCTAAGTTCTACTCTGGCGTGCTGTCTCAATTTGGATTTTCACTTAGAGAGCTTTTCTTTCTCTGACAGAAGGTGGCTAATTTTCAGAGTCTGTTTGGTGGCGGCGGTAGAACAAGAAACATTTTCAATGTTTATTTGAAGTATTAACTGATTTTTTAAAGACAGAATAATAGAATTACCTTACATGTATCACCATTAAAATCTCAATTCTCAATCCATCTAATATCGTAGACAATTTTCTAGATAAACGTTTCAAAGGTTACTTGCTTTAATGTCAGTCTCTCAATTCTTCCTTTTCTGCCAAAAGCACACAGTATTTATCTCTTTCTCTATCACTGACAACTCCTCTGTGTCTTTTTTTCTGCAAAGCCTGTACAATACATGTATAGCTCTATATATACATCATTTATGACATAAATGTTAAGATTTGAGTATTGCTGACAAAAAGGATCATTGAAAATTAAATCTATACGTATAAATTAGGTGGACATAATTATCTGTGTTCATTACACTCATTGAATGCTCATGGAATTTTGAGAGTGATCCATGAAGGATCCTTCTTTAAAATTAAGTAGCTTTTTTTCATAGGAAAACTTTAGATTTGTTGGCTTCAAAGAAAGTCATACAGCCTACCGGTGTACACTGAATTGATGTGGTCTACAAATCTTCATGCTTAGAACTTAGAACCTGAACCATGGATTCAGACGCTTGCCTCAGCTGTAAAAAGACCAGGCTTGTTTCTAAAAATTAATATGAACATGTGCAATAAATCTTCTAAAACTTCAATTTTCCAAACAAGATAGACTATAAAAATGACTTTTTAAAAATTTACTTTTTACGCCCTCCTTGTTAAAAACTTGTTCCAAAATCATTATTTTGTTTTTTTTTTTCTACACCAAAAAGAACAAAAGCAATGGGCCTTTGTCTAATTATTTCCTTAACAATAAAAGATTTTCACTGCACTGTTTTCAGACTGTGTAGCAGGGTTATATAGCATCTGTAGTAGTCTGACGGTTTTCTAATGTCAACATCTGAACTGTCCCAGTCCTCCATGGGCCTGGAATTTCTGACACCATCGTCTTTGTCACATGCCGAACCCTCATCTCTCGGCAACGCATCCTCGGCTCTCACAGGAGAACCTTGCTCTGGGACATGCTGATTTTTTAAGGAGTCCGAGCTAGAGTGTTTTTCAGAGAGATTCATGGAAAGCTGATTGTTACTTCTTTTGAACTGCAGAGTAACAGTACTAGGACTGGCACTTGCATCCTCACTGCATCTTGCCAGATTCGCTAGAGCATGATTGGCTGTTCCACTATGAACAGTTTTATAACACATAGATTCTAAGCCACAGTTTCTACTAAAAGTACTATGATTACTGTACATAGATTCTTCGCAACAGTGTTTTTCCAAATGAGTAACACTGTCACCTGCTTTCACACTGCATCCTGCATGGTTTGCTATAGCATGATCGGCTGTTCTACTATGAACAGTTTCATTGCACATAGATTCTAAGTGAGAGGGAACTCCAGAAAGATTAACACCGTCAGCTCTTTCCACATTGCGCCCTGCAGGACTCTCTATCACAGAATGGCCTGCTTTACATGTACTATCAAGAACTTCATTGCAAAGGGGGTGTGAGTTAGAGTGTTTTTCAGAGAGATTCCTGAAAAGGCGTTTGCGATTTCTTGTACGCTGCACAGAAACCCCACCACTTGCACGTTTCCCAAAAGGACTCGGCATAGCAGAGCTGGGTGTTATAGCTACACTCGAGGGAGTTTTGTTGTAAATGGTTACAGGACTGTACAGGGAGGAGGGAGCTGTTTCAGGTTGTTTGGACCCACAAGAATCATCTGCTTTGACCGTTTCCTTGGTTTTCAAAGCGTTCACTTGTGCTAATTTAAATTTTCTCGTGGGACTAGGAAAACCCCACCACTTGTACATTTCCCAAAAGGACTCGGCATAGCAGAGCTGGGTGTTATAGCTACACTCGAGGGAGTTTTGTTGTAAATGGTTACAGGACTGTACAGGGAGGAGGGAGCTGTTTCAGGTTGTTTGGACCCACAAGAATCATCTGCTTTGACCGTTTCCTTGGTTTTCAAAGCGTTCACTTGTGCTAATTTAAATTTTCTCGTGGGACTAGGACCATCGTTGTCGCAGTGAGTCTCCGTCTTCAACTTTCCTACACATTTCACCCTTGATTGTCTCTCCTTCAATCTGGTTTTCATGTAACTTGCACAGGCCAGTCCAAAACGTTTCTGCTGCCCGAGGTTTGAAACTTTGAAGAAATTTCTCTCTCGCACAATTGTCTCAGACTTTTGTGTCTCATCATTCAAACTGAAAGGGCAACCACCACACTCCAAGTACGAGAGAGATCTGCTCTGAATAGGATAGAATTCACAGTATCAATTATTATACATTTGTTGTTATTTTTCTTTCACCTCTACAAATTTAGCTACATAGAAACTTTATATTGGGTCAAAGAATTTTAAACAATAAGAGCTCTTGCTCCAACCTATTTCTCATATTCAATAATAAATAGACTTGTGTCATCAGAAACAAAAAAGAAAAGATAAAAATTTTAAAAAAAAATAGTTCTATCCGATGTGTGACACATCTGTTAGAGTTGTGTCTATGGTGGTTTTTCCACTAGTATATTAAGACAATTCATCTGGAGGGTGTCTCATTGAGTCCATCAAAAACTTATCAAGCACCGTGAGTGCGACTGGAAAATAACCCTGGTAGGAGAATTTTTGGTTCTTGTGTGGATCGTTTTAGTGTGTGTTTAGAGAGAATTTTAGCACAGCGATGCCAACTGAATCATTATCTTTTTACTGAAATTTTTGCGCAAAGCAGCATAGTACTGAATTACAAAACACAACCCTATTACAGATCTTCACATAACTCTGCCCTGCCAACTTAAAAAAGAAATCTGTGAATTTACTGAAAATTGGCACCGCTGTTTCGCAACAATTTGTTATACTGTTTAGATCCTCCCACAAAACTTCCTGCACGGACTACAGTCCTGAGAGTTAATACATGTACCTGAATGGACGAACAGGAGTGACCCCGATAGTCCACTCTCCCTCCCTCCAGCCCGTACAGATGGCGGACGCTGTAGATGTAGCGGCGCTCGTTGCCATGCCAACCACGCTTGCCTGGGTCTGCAGGTGGCGCTGGCGGCTTGGAATACTCGTGTTTCCATAGCAACAAAGCTTCGTGCAGCGAAAGTCCTAGGTCTTTCAGGAACAAAGTAAGTTGGATCTGAGGGAACATGGAATTTAGACATTGAATTTTTATGCACATCAAAACAAACAAAAAATTAATGTAAATTTAGCCTCAAACACATGGCAAACAAGTGTTCTGGGTAAGATAAAGCCAAAGATGAAGTAAAAAAAAATTAAAAAACACAATCTGAACATCATGAAGTTGTGTTTCCTTTGAAATTTTTAAACTAGCTTAACGAATTGAGGCTAAAATATTGAAACATCCATCTTAAAATTGGTATTGAAAATGTTATAGGTAATGACTAAGCTCCAAACTGTATTCGAACACCTGACTTGAATAGTTGACTTCAAAATGATAGCCTTAAAACCCATTTCATTGTTTTATAAAATTAAATCTAAAATAAAAAATCTTAATAACTACTTATCTTTGCTCAAACTATCAAAGAAATTTATAAGCAAAAAAAGCCTGAACTGAAGAAAGACATTTCTACCTCATGACGCACTTTTTCATTCTCACTTAAAACCTATTTCATTGTTTTATAAAATTAAATCTAAAATAAAAAACCTTAATAACTACTTATCTTTGCTCAAACTGTCAAAGCAAAAAAGCTTAAACTGAAGAACGATATTTCTACCTCATGACGCACTTTTTCATTCTCACATATCTACCCTCATAATGCTCTAGTTGAGTTGAGTTGAGTTGGTTTTCACATCCAGCATCAAAACTATATAGGCTATATTGTGGACGGGCCCCAAGACAGACGTCTGACAATTGTATGTGCTGCCACACACGAGACAGGGTGGGGATACCTGTCTCAGCCGGTCACATTATACTGACACCGACCCAACCAGTAGGGAACGCAACTGTCAGGATTCGAACTCGGGACCTTTTGCGTCGGAAGCCAATGTCCTACCCCTGAGTCACCGCGCCCCCCTGCTCTATTTGACTTTCGGTTGGTTTCAGTGTCCAGGCTAGAAAAGATCCTGCTTTGCTCACCCTATCATAGTGAGCCAATCTGTGTCGGGTTTTCAGCGTGCTCAGCAAGACAGACATGCAGGGAGGGAAATATTCCGCCTGGGACCACAGGCTTGTCAGCTCGAGACGAAGGAAAGACGAAGGCATGTGGTGGACTGCTCTCGTTTCTATTCTGTATGCTCTCTGTAGAGTGAATGAGTGAATTAAATGAAAGCAAGGTTAACCTGTGAACATTGTATGATTTTAGACCTATTCCTTGTATCAACACTATTTTGGGGAAGTTTCAAACATTTGAAATCGTAAAAGCTTTGATATTTATTATTTTGAAATGGAAGGTGTGCAGATCAATACAAAAAGGTGTACGCACAACATGTGAGAGGGTTTATGGGAAAAGGCTATGGATAAATGAGGTTACTTATACTGTCCATACAACATATAAATTGCTAACTTTTTCATCCAGATAATTTTCCAATAAAGAGTATTTCAACTATTTGGGAGACAATAAAGGTGAATAAATGTGAGTTTTGACTTTTTGAGCAATTTATAGTGTAATGAATATATGCACATTTAGAAGTTGAAAAAAAAAAAATAACTCAATCACATCAAGAATCGTAGATGATTGTTTTCATTAAAAAAATGGAAAAGTTCAAAATATATCGTAATTTTCTATGTTTCGAGGGCTGTAGCTCAAAACTTATAGCAGCAACGTGTGTCTGAAAAGCCTAGAACGTCTCAATCTTACTTCAACAATTTAATAATAATAAAAAGCAATACTATCCAGATTTACTTTTTTTTTTTTAACACCACGCAGCTGACTGATACTACAGCGTAGAATATAAAAAGAGAATGCACCTTAGGAGGTTGACAAAATTATATCTATAATTTTTAGGACCTAAGACCAGAGATATTCAGCTGAATTTGAAAATGAACAAGGTCAATATATATGGTATTTTCAGATGTTCAGAGGGCTCTAGCTCAAAACCTATATCAGCAACTTATACCTTATTAACCATGGTTGCCTCCTATCAAAATTGTTCCCAAAAATTTTAGTGTACCATTCTCAATACCCTTAAGCTGAAGTTGAAAATTTTAAAAGGTTATGCATACATTGAATATAAAGGGGCAGATGGTAACCAGTCATCGTGTTTTGAAAGTTAAGAATTCTGAGAAGTTGAATCGACGACAATTTATCTCTGAAATACTTATTAGCTTTAACCATGTGAAGGTAACTTAAAATAAATACAGTATGAATGATTGACCTTGAGGACGGCTACCAGCCGCCTGATTCTGGGGTCACGCCTGGCGACGGGTCCCTGCAGTCTAGCCTGGTGCACCGCCAGCTCCATGCTCCTCTGGAAGAGCTCGGCGAAAACCTCGCGGATCTGGGGCAGGAGCACTAGAGCTAGGCCCTGGGATAGACAAATTAAATCAACCGTTATGACTGTGAGCACTGTACCAGAAAATGTAAGTGAAAATGGTTTATTTTATTGTAGTTTTCAATTAATAAGGAGCATAGACATATGAGTGGGGGCTAGTTGTTAAGGAAACTAATCTTTATACAATATTACACAACGTTTTGATCATACTTTCATACTTTAGTTTTTCAGCAGCAAAGCAAAGAGGAACTTTCCCAAAAATTAAACTTCTAAATTCATTCATTTGGGATTGTTGTCCACCATTTACTCAAACGTTCAATTTAATTGCCAATTTTAGTAACTGCAACAGTGTCTTCTGTTAAAATTTTATGTTTTAGATATTTAAGTTATGAATAAAGATTGTTAAATAATATCTTTTACGTAACTGAACTATGATTTCCATGGAATCCAAGTCAAACAAATAATGAGCCACTTGTGAGTGAATCATGAATGATAAAAGTCCTCTTCAGGCTTCACAGTGAGACAATTAAACGTTACACCCGAGTACCGATACTTTACCCCATTCAAAGGGCACAAGATAGATTAGTCAGTATATCAAAGCAGCTTATAATAAAAGGTCCTTGGTTCCATTTCCCAACCAGGTGCCTTGGATCAGGGTGAGTATATATATACATATATAATATGACCGACCAAGTCCTGGGTATCCCATTCTGAGGCCCCGTCAATGTATAGAATCCTCCTTTGGGAACCTTGGAGATGTTTAAAATCAGCTTTGCTCTTTCCTGCCAGATATGTCCCACCCAACTTGTAATACCTGTAGTGAAGAGAAACCCACCTTCGACAATTCAACCTCCCTTCTCGCCACCAACCCCAGTGTCAAGTGGAAGGGAACACACAGGTAGCGTTGTGATGGTGACTGGAGTAGGATCTGTTTTGAAGCCGAGTGCCAAGAGCAGAATTCCTGACTCAGGATACCGAGTAAAAAGTCCAGATCTGAGAGGAAGCTATCAGTAGAAGGACTGTTCGTTTCTGTAGGAAAAAGATAATTAAATAAAAGAAAAAGTAGTATTGCAAATTAGAAAATTCTTGTCTAAGGCAAAAATTAAAATATAAAGAAATACATGCTGTAACGTTCATGTTAAGGTTTAATTTTCATTTGACACATCTTTACAAGTTTGTTTTTTTTTCATGGAGGCAGATCAAATAAAGTGCGGATAACTTTTGTTCAGGTTAGCTGCTGTACATCATCAAAGATAATCTTCTCGTGTGGAATTTTTATTTATATTTTAAAATCTGCTAAACAAAATATCTTAAGTGGCTCTGAGTGGTATGAAAATCAGTACCTTACAAAAACCTAAATACTTGTGTCCTCTGAGGCAATTCCGTAAAACTATTTCAAAAGGAGAACTTCAGCTATAATGAAGTAATTACAGTTTTGTCACTATTTCCAAAAATGGAAAATAAACTTTATACAATGCATGGATGGAAAAAAGGACTTTTACTATGTTATATAAATTTGACAATAGTTTGCTTTGAAAGATAGTTTGGTTTGATAGCAGATAGTATTATAAATGGTTTAACAGTTAACATGTTTGTGTAGGTGGGTTAAAGATAAATTTTATTTTGATAGATGTATAACTTATGAAGTTTTTACAGCCAAATATTTAAAAAAAAAAATTTTTTTTTAATTAAGCATTCAAAGTCTCTATCACTGTGTTGTAACAAATTATGAGAGCTCTGGACTAGTGTGCAGACGTTCCGCTATTCGCCTTTGTTTCTGTATAGGACTCTTCAGGAAAACCTACAGGACTACAGGACGTAAAGCTCATCAAAGATTATTACATTATTTAGTAATTTGTGTAGGTAATTCAATTCTCTAGTCTCTGGTTTTTTATTTTTTCAGTATTCTCCACTACAGACAGTAATTGAGTAAGACACTGTACTTGCTTCATACATTGAGAAAACTTGAAGCCAAGTTTCCGGTGAGATATAATTAGTGTACAATTAGTGTACAATTATGTCAAGACATATGTATGTAATATTGGTATTGGATATATATTATTATTTACCAGATTGTAAGCGACCATAATTTGTCACAGATCAATCATTTATTCAATAATATTCATCACTAATTTTTTTAGTTTTTAATTTATAATGTAATCATTTATTCATAATTTTATATCTAACGTCTATGTCTACACATACTTAGAAAATGTCTTAGATTTCTTTCAGTCTTTTTGAAAAAATGTTCCCAGTCCTCAATGTTCATTTCAGCAAGCCGGAGCTTAAACAACGCCAGTTCAGAAGAAATAAAAAAATTTCTTGTGTCTGCATCGTCACAGAGGGCTACTCTGTAGAAGGTTATAACAATTTAAATCAATAGGTGACTCGGAGGGAAAAGAAGAAAAAAAAGACAGAAATTATACATAGTCACGTGAGAAAATAATGAAACAATCAAGAAATGTAGTGCCTACACTACTTCGTCTTCTCCAGTGATTAATGAAAACAAGAAAAATGAGAGAGATAAAGAGACAGAGAGAGAGAGAGAGAGAGAGAAATCATTTCTATTATACCGCTCTTAATTTAATAAACAATAGCCTGTGCCTTGACTCATGTCACAATTTCATACATTCAATATTAACAATACATTCATAAACCTGACTTGATCTGATTCTTGTGTTCAGTTGAAACTCACCGCAGCATATGGTGGGACACAAGATCTTTGCTTGAGCCGCTAATCAAGCAGTCACTCTGGTGAACGACAGAGGCATCTTGCAGGCTTTCCTCCACTTCCTCGGGGGTTCTGCAGCACATTAGGCGTAACAGGAACCGTAGCCTTTTGAGGGCATAGTCTTCAAGTTTCTGGTATGGTATGTTACCAGAGGGCGGCACAAGATAAAACACCATGCTCTGCTCGGGAATAGAGTTAAATTCAACCTATGTTCAGTCCTGAAAAAAATTATATTGTAAAATGGAATGATTTGACTTAAACTAAAGTATCTGATTCTTGATTTTCTTTCCAATTTTGTAAAAAGTGATTTGTGTTACTTTGTTTTTTGCTGGGTTTCTTTTTTTTTTGCTGTTTGTTTATTTTCATTTTTTTTTTATTATTATATGGGGGATGGGGTGTCGGTATTTTTTTTTTTTATTTAATTTTCTTGTCGTTGTTTTTGTGTTAGATCTAGTTGCTTGTTTAGGAGGGTTTTGTCCCTTCGTTTTTGTTTTTGATTTTTCTATTTTTTTTGTTGTTGTTTTTTGGAAGGGGGGGCGTCTTGAAGTTGGGACAAACAAAAAAAAAAAAACATTTTGCTCATATCGAGATCTACATCTAGGCTTAGACTATTGAGATCTGGAATACCTGATTGTACCTGTAGTTGCTTCACCTATTATCGTGACATGCTTAAATCGCATATCATCCACATTCGAAAGAACGCATAATCATGAATGTACGTGAAACAAGGGGTAGATACATTGTACAAAATGTACAACGTAAGATAGAGGTTTGCTTGTTCCAACTTCACAGTTGTGCGTAGTCTATTATTTTGTACAGGACCGCGGAATTTTCAGAATTATTTGGGTTTATACAAATCTATGGTCGATAGCAGTCAATCAATTTACGGGTTATCTACTCTTCATTACGAGTAGGTTATTTCGTCGTCACTGTCTAACACTATGTACCAGCTATAATAATATTATTATTCAACAAACTTGGCGAGTCTGGCAACACCCCACATGCCGAAATATGCAGGAGCCACAGTGTGGGAATCCCACAGAACGATAAACTCAATGAGCCACATCACGAAAATTATGTTGCAGGTGATAATGATGAGTAGCTGAAACAAAATAAAACCAGAAATTGCCCAAGAACAGTGCGGCTTTGTCTAAGACAAAGGAACAACTAATGCTATCTGTATGTGGAGAACAATAATTATGCGAGAGGCCACTAGAGACACAGAAAGACGCATATCTCTGTTTTATTGACCACACAAAAGCGTTTGATATAGTGGGCCATGGTGAAAACATTATGCAATTGCTAGAGAGTTTATACATAGACGCAAATGATCTAAGGACAATCAAAAATATGTATTGGGAGCAAACCGCTAGTTAGATTTAAGGGTGAAATTAGTAAAGGATGCGTAAGACAGGGTTATTTTCAATCACCAGATCTCTTTTCCCTATGCAGTGAATAATTATAATGTGCGAGCAATCAAAAATAAACCAGGATTACAGGTGGGAGGTCGTATCGTCAACAACATAGATACGCTGACGACACTGTACTCGTAGAGAATGAAAACGATCTACAGGCTTTGTTGAATACTGGTCGTGAAAGAAGCGAGGAGATTGGAGTTGGTTTAAAAGAAAAGAAGACAAAGACAATGGCGGTGCCCAGACAAACAGTTTTTCCTACATATAAAAATTAAAAGTAGTGAATATGACTTTATGAGTTACGGCAGCTGAAAAAAATTCAAATACTTAGGGGCAATGATAGAAAACGGTAAGTGCGAAATTGAACTAAAAACAAGAATAGGAAAAGCCAAACAAACCTTTCAGGAAATGAAACATATTCTTACTAATAACAAATTAGACAACGAGTGCTCAGTTGCTATTAACATCCAGTCCTTATGTACGGAAGCGAGACTTGGACATTGAAACACAACTGGAGAGACGTATCACAGCAACTGAGATGTGGTTCATCCGATGAATGCTAATGGACGACGAGAAAAACATACGAAAGTGTTTTGCGAGAAGTAGGCACCGGGTTAAATCTCCGAAATAAAATCGGGACACAACAAGGCAAATTAGTTGGCCATATCATGCGCAGATATATTTTAGAACATGTTATAACTGAACTGGTAAAATGAACGGAAAGAGCGAGAGGAAGACAGGTCGAGAAGATCTGGGACGGGCTTGGAAGATGGATCAGTGGAATCAAAGAGCTCGACCTGATTGTCAAATGCGAGGAGAGAGAGAGAGAGAGAGAGAGAGAGAGAGAGAGAGATGTGGAGGGACAAGGTCGCCAACGCCAACCGGCACGGCACTGCATGGTGATGATTAAATAACATACAGGCTCGGCTTAAAGCCACTTTGCAATATTAAAATACTTCATGTGACAACAGTTTCCTTTTCTATCAATATTAATTGTAACATCAGAACAGTAAATGGTAACCATGGTTTAATTTAAACAAAAAGTATACAGGCATCCGAAAAGTTTGACTGTTCTAAGTATTTTTGTTTGGTTTTGTTGGTTGTTTTTTAGGTGGGGAGGTGGGGGTGCTTTAAAATCTACAATTCCCAATGGTGAAGTTGATAACTTTATCCTCCAATGTTCGACAGCATAAGAGGTGTAAGAAAAGTAAACTTTATGATTGCTTTGATTGCAAAAAAGTTGTTGTTGTTTTTTGTTTTTGTTTTTTTTATAATAATTTAATTGTAGTCGATGTAAATCTAATTCATTGACTGATCAAAGAGTATTTGGTTTGCCATTTGTTATGTAGGCTATTATATAGTTTGTCAAATAAATTTATGTTATATTTTGCTTTATAGTGAATAGACCAAAGGTCTAAGGTCTATTTTGAATATTTAATTAAATCAAATAGTGTGCCTTATACGGTGACATGCAGAATTTCTAACATACTGTTACATAAAGACAGGGCTAAGTTGTCTCAATTACTCTAATTATACTCACGTTGACCTAACCAGTAGGGAGTAAGAGGGGCTTTTGGGGGGTCGAACCCCTTGCCGCCCAATCATAAACTGGACGCTCCATCATTGAGCCACCTCTTTGTCGCCCTCCGTCCACCTCGTCTCCGTGCTATTTTTTATTTGTTATGTTTTAATAGGGTTCAGGGCTTAGAAACTGCATAAACTGCATAACATAACACATACTTACATCGGTGAAACTTGGTTAAACTATTAACTTAATTATTGGAAAACAGAGGGGGGGGGGGGGAGATCCTTTGTCCCAGAACCAAATAAACCACACAGATGAGTCTTTTTTATTTTTGGTTGTTGCTTTTTATTTGTTTGTTGTTGTTTTTGTTTTTTTGGTTGTTTTTGTGTGTGTGTTTGTTTTTTGTTTTTTTGTGTGTTTTTTTAACTAGGGAGGTGCTATAATATTTTTCTAGAACACGTGTATATAAACCATACAAAACTATATCTATACATGGCGATATTTATATGTGACCCTTTTGTAAGCATCGCCCCCTCTATCCAACGTATTAAAATGACATTGTTTAACGCATACCTTGCACAATTCCTAAACGGCGGTGTAGTACTTGCGATCTGTGTGATAGGCGATAAATTTGACAGTTGGATCGAACAGGGTGAAATAAGAGTTACCTATTAAATAGTTGGCCATTTATTAAAAATCGAAACTTCAAAACCACCGTGATACGAAATTCAAAGTCGGAACTTTGAAGTTGAACAAGACGAAGCATCGCGTCGATGGGTGACAAGAACTGAAAAACGGCCTGCAATCGCATATGTTATTTATTAACAATTGAAAAAAGTTAAACTCTATTCGCGCACATCTATCCCCAACATCAACTCCAGATTCCAGAAAAATACTAGTGAGTTGTGTGGAAAATGGTAAATCTAGATCTAGATCTAGGTCTCTGATCTGGGCACTCTAGCTAGATCGAGAGAGGATCTAGTCTAGACCTAGATTAATCTAGAATTCTAGATCTAGATCTAGATCTAGTATTTTTATAACATTGTTTTCTCTAGATCTAGGTTAATCGTATGTAGATCTATCTTTAAATCTAGATTTATACAGATTTAGCTCTTTCTATTTTTAAATTTAGGGCGTCTTAAGATTCAATTATGATTTGCAAGTGTTAGCCTAGATCACTTAGATATTATAATAGTATTGTCTTTAAATTATATTTCAGTGATTGGGGCTATGTTCTGATATTATCTATTACCAAATAAAGATTCCTAGACAACAATCTAATTCTAAAGACATCTTATTTAGATGCCCAAGTCTAGGTTCTCCTTGTACTTAGCCAGTGTGGGCCCGTTACATTTGCATGACGGCTATACCAACACTTAGATAATTTTTTATTTATATTGTAGTGGGAATCTAGCCTTAAAGCTTCCATTCTGACATTGGCCTTCGTTTTGAGTATCACTTCCGCTTGTCCATGGAAGCTGGCACTCCCGACAGTTGACCACTAAGACCATAAAGAGAAAAAACCTGAACTCTGATTTACCTTCAATTCTCAGTCTACCAACCTATATGATTGTGGTGTACCACGGGCAAGCGTTGGTCATCACACTTTAATAACATTGACTATAAATAGTCATGAGTACACTATTATTTGCATTTTTGTCTAAAATCTTTACAATAAAGATCTTGCCATCATGAGAATTGCTGTGGAAGGTTGTTGTCATGGGGAGCTGGACAAGATTTACGACACTGTCGCAGAGCTGGAGAGACAGAGGGGCTTCAAGGTAAGTCACAGTTTAATCTACTTGGACTAATTGCACACTTTTTGCCTTGCAGGCTTCAAATTATCTTTAACTCATTCCAACTGCAAGAATGTGGTCAAGGGAACTAATGATTTTCAAACATAGATCTGTTGGTCTCTAGCCTTTCTGGCTTGGGCCGTGTGACCGGAAGTAGGTCATGCTACTGTGCTGTTGCCCAGGCTAGTTTGTTTGTAAACAGTGCACGTGGCTGAGCTGAGTGGCAGTGTGTCTGCCTTGTATTATAAATTCGCCTCTCGCGGCTAAACTACAGAGAAAACACCCAATAAACTATACATTTTTTTAATCCTTTAACCCTAAGCAAGCTGTTTATATTGGTTATAAAACGTTTTTGTTTCATTAGAGAAGTATGAAAGGAATTATTTATCATTCATTTACAATATTGGCGTTAATTAATGCTATTAAATCTCTCTCTCGAGTTCTATACATGAAAACTATGTCCTTTTGTTGAGTTTTATCTCTAAAGTATGAATAAATATGACCCCTCAACACAAATTCACATTTTCGTAACGGTTGTTTAAAATTAATTTCACCTAAATAAAATTGGAAGAGAGTTATTGCATGCGAATATCGATCTGGGTGTCTGAGCTGCTGTTTCACGTTGAACTTTTTTTTTTTTTTCAGTTTACACTGTCAAACTAGACAAGAGGTCAAAATATGCTTTAAGTTTGAGGGGAAAAGGGGGAGGGGCCTCGGAGATGGTTTTAAACGAGACGATGGAGAGTGGCTTGCTTTTCGTTCAAGCTGGTGGAATCTCCATCTCAGATATTCAAGTCAAAGAATAAAAACTAGAAAGTTCTAGAAGATGAATTGAAGATATGCTATGCTAGCAGGGCTCAGCAAGAGAAGACTAACATAATATTATATCTATGCACACAGTAGCACAGTAGCGACGTCAATGACTAACGGTACCCTCTCTACCTCAGGCCTGTCTTTGAGTCACTAGCTGGCACTCAGGGCATAAGCAGCTTAGGAGACGTAGATTTAGATGCCAGCGATGGACAGGCCTTGAGTTGAACACTAAAAAGTTGAATAATTGTACACATACACACATTCATACAAACACAAAGACAACACATCAAACATTCCAAACTCTGTGACTGATAGGGATGGTCAACGTAACAACAGGCCTGCAAACGATGTAACAGTACCCTACCTAGCCCCTTCTCCTTGGTCCCCATTGTGTACTATTACTCCTTCAATATGCTGCTTGAAGCACCTCTCACTTTCAGTTACACACTTGCTAACTGTCTTGTAACAGTTATCAAACCCATCACAGGCTTTGTCAAGCACCAAACAACGAACATCCAAGGTCCAGGGTACCAAGCTAGCCCACTCTCACTCAACACATTACTGTGATAGCCACGCCCACCTCACCATCCCCTTTCCTTCATTATAACTTGGTCTAGTCTTGATGGAAAAGTTCCAAACCACTGAAAGCTCATTGGTTACTATTTTAGGAATGACTAACCAAAGGCTCATACACGCAGTTTTATAATGAGCGTCACAATCCTTTATTCATTCAAGGCCTACACGCCAGCACATGGCCGTGGTAAAAATACCACGGCCGCGGCTCGCCGGGGGGGCGCCCCATGTGGTAAATATGCCACGGCCGACTCTCCCGTAGGGCTGCGCGGCGGTGGTAAAAATACCACGGTCAAGCTAGCAGGGCTAGAGAGTGTATTCCAAGCGAAAAGTGTCCTGTGTGCTTTATACAGTATAACAGTGACTATGTCATATCAGAGAACTATTCCTCTGTGAAACTGATTTTATCTTGCCTTTTTATCTCTCAGCTGGCCATGTCAAGTTTACGATTGATTTTAAATGGCCAAAAAAATTTTGTCTTGTAAATATCAATTACCCAATGCACACACTTGATTATATTTTTATAAAAGTTAGCATGTGGAATAATGTTGATTTTTTTGGAAACAGTTGAGGTTTACTTTTTGGAAGGCACTTAATTTTAAATTTCTATTACAATTTCTATCTAGCTTTGTACTTGTTGCATCAAGAATTAAATTTATTTCAATTGTACCACGTGTTTTGTTCAATATCACATATTATTTTTGTACCTTTTAAAATTTTAAAATGAAGTATCCTGTTTTTGGTACAGATTGATCTCCTTATTATCTGCGGAGATTTCCAAGCTGTCAGAAACTTTGACGATCTGCAGGCAATGGCAGTCCCTCAGAAATACCAGCAGCTCAATACTTTTTACAAGTAGGTACACTTCTATTAGTAACATGTAGCAATTGGACTTTAGAAAACCTCCAGGAGATAATATAGCTCTATTGAAAATGTTTCACATAGAATTATGTTTTATCAGTCAATCATTAGCTTTCACAAATTATGGAAACGGTGTCAATCTCATCCAGAGTAGGGGAATTATTTTCTATGGCATTTGATTTTCAATAAAAAGAAAAATGTTATGTTTTTTTTCCATGTAGGTATTACAGCGGAGAGAAGACTGCACCAGTTCTGACAGTGTTTATCGGAGGGAACCATGAAGCCTCCAACTACATGCAGGAGCTGCCGTACGGGGGATGGGTTGCTCGGAATATTTATTACATGGGTATGTTCATGTTGTATCATTGCAGTGTGATCTATTAAAAATTTAATGTTAAAATCATTTGCCAACCCTGAATAATTTATTATATATTATAAAATTGAACAAGCTACTGGATTTGGTTCATGGATTTTTTTCTTTAATGACTACATACTTTAAGTTTTTATTTTCAAATTTTCATTTTTCTCGATTGATGTCCTTCAGGTTATGCTGGAATAATTCAAGTTGGCGGTGTCCGCATTGGAGGAATATCTGGTATCTACAAAGGCCACGACTTCAACAAGGGCCATTTCGAAAGGCCACCTTACGAGCGAGACACAGTGCGCAGCGTGTATCACGTGAGGAACCTAGAGGTGTTCCGTCTCAAACAGATTTCTCGCCACACAGACATCTTCATCTCCCACGACTGGCCCCAGGGAATCTACCACAACGGAGATGTCGATAACTTGCTGAGGACAAAACCTTTTTTCAAGTAAGTTTCGGGTAGACTGGAAGGATTTTGTTGTTTTTTTAGTTTTATATGACAAATATTGGAAGGAAAAAGCTGAATCAATTCAGTTATTGTTTTGAGGTATAATTGATAATTGGAAAAAAAAAATTCACGAAGAGATCAAATACTTGATAATGCATGTCTTCAATATATTTCAATGGCACATTATATCTCAAGAAATGATAGTGCAAAAGAGCTTGATTTTTTTTTTTCCTCATGTTTAACGTAAGAAACTTTAAAAAAAATTCCCTGTTTTCAGAGATAAAGAAAATGAAATGTTATGTTTTACATATTACTAGGTAAAAAAAAAAGAAGCTATGTGCTATTGCCGCTAGTCTAGAATGGTTCAACTTGTATTACCATGTATTTTTCCAGAATAGAATAAAAAGTTCTGTATTGCGAAATAGAGCCCAATCCATGTATGCACTTTTAATGGGATGATGCCTTTGCATAAACAATAGACTGAATATACAACAAGGGATAATTAAATACCAAGAGAGTGTTATTTAAAATCTTCTTCTCTCTTTGTCTCCTTCAGGCAGGAGATTGAAGAGAATAAGCTCGGGGCGCGACCGCTGGCAGATCTGTTGAGCCACCTCCAGCCCAGCTACTGGTTCGCTGCGCATCTCCACGTCAAGTTTGCTGCTCATGTGCAGCACAAGGTGGGTGCTTCTCACAGTTTGTGGGTAATGTTATCTATAGCTCCGTTGTGGCTAAAAATTGAAAAATTCCTCTGAATCTTAAATGGCCCTTTCATGATTTAAATTAACTTAAAATGATGTCATCATTGATTTCATGTTATAATTAACTTAAAATGATGCCATCATTGTATTTATGTTGTACATGTTATGTTGCGTAATAATTTCCCTTAGATTTTATAAGATTTGTCTAAATGCTTATTTATTTAAACCTACTTTCCCCTCAGCCTGGTGCTGATGGAATTCCAGCAAAGTCTACAAAGTTTCTTGCTCTGGACAAATGTCTGCCTAGGCGAAATTTCCTACAGGTATGTCCAGGGACTATTCTATATAGTTTTCACTGAGAAACCCTTGAATACTGGTGTAATATAACTTTTTTTTTTATTATCAATTCAATCATTATTGTTATAATGTCTTTTCTTGGTGATAATTGTTTCTATAGTGCTCTCACCTCCAGTTTTGACAGTGATGGGAAATGTATAGTATAAAGCGATAAACTTTTTTCATCAATGGTTGGTTTGCTGGTTTCTTAACTTCCAACAACAAAAACTATGCTATGTTGCAGCTGTCTCACAAACTAACATGTTGACACGCAGAGACAGTGGAAATACCAAGTTCGCATGGCATGATGAACATTTTATGCTTTTTGCAATTTGTGCTTTAATCCAATTTTAAAAAAAAGGAAATTTGTTGAACTTGCTGCACCATCATCACCTTTTGTTTTCTTTCTTTGAGCGATATTGTATATATGTGTGTTTTTTGGTGGATTTGTGGGTTTCTTACATTTTTTGTTGTTGTTTTTCACAAATTAATGGCCCTATTTTTGTATTTGATACATTTGCTTGGTTTAGGTGCTGGACATCCCCCACAATCAGGAGGAAGGTCTGAAGATTAAGCTGGACCCCGAGTGGCTGAACATCCTCAAGTCCACTGACCACCTCTTGAAGTTAACTCCAGGCACTGTCTACATGCCAGGACCTGGGGGAAGAGAGAGGTTAGGCGTACAAGAGAGCCTAGTTCCGTTTGTTGGATATACAGTGGAAACCTCATAATTCGAATTGCTTTGGGTTTGATCTAAACTTCAAATTAAGAGGATTGGAATTAGAGAAGGGGACATGCATGAACCGCAAAAGTGTTAAATATAGTTGACAGTTCTTTACCTTATTTGAAAAACTATGTTTATATAGTTTCCTACTGTTTTATTTTTATAGCAACCTTATCCCAACCCTATTTCTTTTAAAGGCATGTCTTGGGCAGCAATAAGTAGTGGATTCTGCTTGACAGACAGTACTTAAGTAATGCCTATTGGTGGTGTGAGCTTCGAATTAAGAGAAGTAAACCAGAAAAACTTGGAATTATGAATCTGATTTTAATAGAGCCAAAGAGAAAAAAAGAACCTATTCGTTTGCGAAATTCGGTTTGTGAAAAATCCCAATTATCAAGCTTGGTCTTGTAAGGTTTCCACTGTAGATACAGGTTTTAGTTGATGTTATACATTCTTTAAGTGTATCATAGGCATCTGAAGGATAAGTAAATAATTCTATTACCCTGTTAAAAAGGATTTTGGTTTTTAATAAAGTAAAGCTTTGTTTGTATTAGTTAATTGCATTTCTCAATGTTTTTGTCCAGGTATATTGAGATAATTACAATTTTAACTACCTGCAATATTCATTTTACACATGATATGAAGATAAACACTCTTTGAAAGCAATGAATAATATTATTCATGTACTTGTCATGCAGTTGGACAAATTTTATTGTAAACTTTTCCCTCCTTTTATCTTTCTCCAACAGGTATGACTTCACTGTGTCAGATAAAGAAATGAAAGACATTGTGGCGACGTTTGGAGGGGACATGACTTTGCCGGAGAACTTTGAGCAGACGTCGCCCCCTATCCTCGGCCTGCCGAACCAGCAGATGAAGTTTGCCCGGCGACGGCCCCTGTGTGTACAGGTGAACCCCCAGACCACGCTGCTGTGCACGATGCTCGAGGTCACAGATCCGAACGCCAAGATCCTGGGGAAGACCTCCCAGCAGCTGCTGGACGAGAGCTCCACCAGTCCGGCCGCCAGTCTGAGCGGAGGCAGCGACGATCCGCACGACGAGGAGGAGGCCGAGGACAGTGGGAAGGACTTCCCCAGCATGATTGACAGCTCCATAGACATCTCCATTTCCTCAATGTCAAACTCTCCGCTTGGGGACCGCAGTGGCTGGGACAGTTTTCACACTGCCAATGAATCGCTCGGTGACTCGAGACTGAGCTCGCCGTCATCATCATCCACGCCACTGAAACCCAGTGCTGGAGGTGTCGGGAACAAAGCCTCTCTCACCCTCCCTGCTCCGTCGATCGTGTCCAAGGTTGCTGATGATGACGAGGAGTTACTTTTAATTTTATCTGCACAAAAGAACAAAAGCTTGAGCAAATCGCCCTTAAAAGACCTCCCCTCGGCAACGAGTCAAACAAGTGCATGCTCGCTGCAAGTATCTCACCAGGAAATGTCCTCGTCCTCACTAACCGATAATGACTCAAAACAGAAAGCTGCAGTGTCTGAAGATTTATCTAAAGATGATTCACACTTGGCCATGTCATCTTCTTCCTCTCCATCTTTGGACCAGGTCCAATTGGTGAATTCATCGACCACGTCTGTGTCGACTTCTCTTTGCGAGTCTTTTGGTGCCGGCAAGCCCAGCCTCAAAGCTGAGAGGACCAGTCTAGGCATGTCCGGACTCCATCTTAGCTCGGATCTGTCCTCGGCGCCTTCGTCCGTCTCTCCGCCATCCCTGTCTGGTCTGAAGAGAGCCAGCCCCGTGGGTTCTGGTGACGCAAAGACATCTGTTTCAGCCACGGATTGTTCAGCGCCAAGTCCAATCGTAAAGAAGTTGAAGAGGAGAAATGTGTCAATGTACTCAGAATCTGAATAGTTGGTATTTTTTTTTTGTCTGTATGTGAAAGTGGTGCCAATTTTCCGTAAATTTAGGATTTTCGTTTAAAAAAAAATGTTGGGTGGTCAAAATTTAGTAAAGGGTTTTCAGGGGTTTGTGTCTAATTATTTGAATCCAATGCTTTGAAGCTTTACGAGAAAAGGTTCAGTCAAACAATAAATATCCATTTGGCTTCACTGAGGTGAAGAGACGTCCCTCTAGATAAATACTAGCATAAAGAAAATTTGGTCGCATACTCTTTCACACAGTGTTGGGTAACCCAACGTTTGAGTCCTGGATTATAGAATTTATAAGTTGAGAACAGGGCTAAAATCATTTTGTCCCTGTTTTCTCTTTATAAATTCAGATCCAGACTTAAAGCTGATTTAAGTTTGATAGTAACAGGTTTATTCAGTAAATGAACCAACTCTAAACCTCTCTCCTGCTAAAGTTATAAGAGGAGACTTTTGCTAGTGGGTGTCTAGAAGGACGAAGTGTGCCCATGTTTGGCTAATAATAAGTATTAGAAAAAGTCATATTCAGTATATTACTTCCATCTATTTAATTATTAGCAAGGATAAAATTAATATAAGCTGCATATTTCATGTAACCAATTGATAGTTGAATGTTTAAGTTCTTTGGGTTTTTTGGGGGGATAATAGTTGTCAGCCTGATTTAAGGCAGAATTTGTTTAACATTATTTTGCACCTACATATTGCAAGAAAATGTTATGATGGATCTGCAATATAATTAATTTGTTTTAAAAAACAGTTTTGAAATATTGAGTGATATATTGCTATTGTTTTATCCTCTTTTTTAATTTATGTAATCGCATGAATTTTCATACTTTGTCAGTTTGAATAAAGTTAAATTTGTAGAAAATGGGTAGGCTGGTTGTCGAGACTTCTTTCTAAAAATAAAAGGCCAGTCCATCGAAAGTTTTCAAACATTTCCGGTAAGAGGGAAAGTTATCTGATCATTAAGCTATTAGGCATGGCTAAAACAGTTCATGTTATTTTTGTATAGAGCGACTGATTGAGAATTACTTTTTGAATACGATTATGTCCTAAATATGCCTGAAAATTTTTAACATATGTACCAGTGCTACCCTTACTGTGCAATGATTGCTACACTTTGGTGGCTTGGTTGTTTTTATAAATGTGCAATTGTTCAGTGATCTTCGAGGCAGACATAAATATGTTTTTAATCCTTTGCATGCATTTTTTTTTTATCTTGTATTTAAGGTGTTGCTCAAATCATATGTTTTGATCAATGCACTTATTCGGGGATTTTTGTGCTGCTTCTATACAAATCTTCACTGTTTTCAGAATTTCTGAGTGATGAAATGTGGGTGTGGATTCTTGAAATAACTAAAACTGACGAGGGGTTGGAAAATATCTCTTATAAAATAGAGTCAGCCCTTGATCTAGTTTAAATATAACGAATTTCCAAAGTCTATCCTAGACAGATGGGAACTTTTGTATTTACATAACTTGAACCACTCATTACTATATAAGATGCTTTTGTGATGAATAGCTGTACTTAATTACCTCAAATTAAAAGAAAAAAATGCCTTTTTGCTAACTATGTGACTATAGGGCCTCGACTAATGTTGGTCTTTCATTTTATCTGCTATTTATACCAGAAGGGTGAATGCACAGCAGAAGAAATATTTGTAACGTTCCTCATTAGCTTTGTTGTTATTATTTGTATGCTTCTTGAATGTTATTTTATCAAGTCACAAAAATTTAGGCTGTGAAAGCTGACATTTTGTTTTACTGAAAATGGTGAGATTATTTTTGGTTTTATGCACCTGGAACTATCATACCTGAGTGTTGAAAAAATCACATGTGGTTTTGCCTGATTAATGTGATCATTCTTTTATGAGAATGTAAAGTCTGCAGTCAAATTGATGAGGCTGTGCCATAATTGATTTTCTGTCCTTGAAAAGTCCTATGTAAAACCTTTATGTGTTCTACTTAATTTTCCTTCTTGGTTTGAAAATACCAAGATATTTATCATTATCTTACAAGATGCCAGATACTTGTTGTCCAAGAAAAGCCATTTTTTCTTGTTGTTTTTTTTTTTTTTGTCTAATGCAAAGAAAATGGTCTTGTTTTGTAATGAAAAAAAATTAGAATAAAAGTGGTGCCTTTTTTTTTAACCAGGTAATGAATGAAATTTACATTTAAGATATGTGGTTTTTTAAATTTCTTGCATCAACGTAGAAAGAAATTATAAAGCAACAACAAAAATATAAATAGGTAATTTAAACGATTCTTAAATCCTTAATAAAAAGTCTTGAAAATCCATTTATTTAAGATTGTGTAGGTCCCTCTAAGTTTTGTTCCTCAGGATGAATGCTTTTTAACTTTTTTGTAAGATTCATTATTTTGTTTATGTCACGTTTTTTTAATGAAACTTATTATGAGTAAATGTGTAAAAACCTTTAGCCTTGAGCTTAGTTTTCTTGGAGATAGCACTCTATAAATCATGTTGTATTTATATTATGATTATTATTATTATTATCATTATCATTATTATATTTTCTCTTACCTTGTATTTTTTTGCCATTGGCCATGAACTTTTGGTTGAATTATTAATGAATTATTAAAAAAAAAACTTTGAAGCTCTCTAAGAATTTTAGTTGGTCGCCAACACTCCTGGTCACAGACCCCGTCTTGGTGAACGTCCGGCTTTTTGCCTTACACTTACTACTTGACTTCTATAATAAACGCTACTTCCGGCGGTGTCCTTATCGATATCTACAATTTTTGGGAAGGAGACATTTTTTCCGCAACTTGCTTTTTTCTTCTCAAAAAAAAAAAGTCAGGCTGTTTTTAGTCTATGCCACTGAACAACCGGTACTTATCTTAAATCATCAACCCACCCGTGTAGCTATATCTAAAAGTTCTAGGAATAGTTTGATTCTTTTTAGCAATGCCGCACGTCTAAAAGTTCTAGGTATAGTTTGTTTCTTTTTAGTAATTCCGCACGGTTATGAATCTTTGTCCTCTTAGTCAGTATCCGAATGTTGACTTGCGTGAAAATTTTGTTCTTTCACAGGGTCCCATTTTAGACTATTTCACTTGCTGTCAGCTTAAAATGAATTATGATAAATAGATATGATGTTATTATAATGCTTCCTAACTCGCTTTTGTTTCTTGGTCAAGACCACAATGGGTCATTCTCTTAGGATTAGCTATGTAATTTTCTTTCCCTGCGACTACAAGTAGGCCTATGTTAATTAGATCTACATCGCCTTTATAAATTATTCTAGATAAACAGTCATTGGATAAATCGGCATAGATTAATTAACATTCTATGCAGTGCATGCTTTCTCTGAGTATAAGGAAAAACCATATGGAAAGCAAGAGGGGACGGGAGCTGATGCCTGAGAATATTTACAGAGTAGCAAACTTCCGGGGGATTGAAAATGGTCGCACGTCTCTCTCTCTCTCTCTCTCTCTCTCTCTCTCTCTCTCTCTCTCTCTCTCTCTCTCTCTCTCTCTCTCTCTCTCTCTCTCTCTCTCTCTCTCTCTCATACACACACACTCACACACAGATGTAGTCAGCACTTTGATTTTAGTGGTTTGTTAAAACAGACACTAGATCAGAACAAAAAGCGAACTTGTTTGGAACATAGAATGTACGTTGCAGTATTAGATCTAGACCTAAACATCTGAACCTAGAGTCTAGATCTAGATTGAGTACCAAAAATTAATAAAAATCACATAGCTCTATATACATAATTATTTTAGATTGTATAGATTTACTTTTAAGATCTAAATAACTAGGCATTGAATTCTTTCATAGTTATCTGGGACTAAATTACCTCAGATCCCACTTTCTCAGTAGCCTACCAAAGTATAGAATCAATTAACTATCAGACCGTTTACATCTAGATTTCTAGCTCTAGCTAGACTACAGATTACATTAAGATGGCACTTGGCACAATTTTGGTCTCGTTTTATAGGCTATAAACAAATCTACCACTCAGTCTTGGGCACCCTACTCTAGTAATCTGTGTCTTTGTTGCTGTAGGTATGATCTGTAGACCATATTTCAAAACAACAAATCCAGATGGATGGTTTTCATTTATGGATTCCATCCCAGACGATTATAAATAATAATTTAATATGTATTGATCTGGTGTTGAAATAACATGGTCTTATGGGGGATAAAATATAATATTAGGTTTAGTCAATGCTGGTAATATCATCTCAAATGTCTATAGAAAGGAAACAAATGAATACCAATGGGAGTTAGTTTGTACAATACACCAGGGCAACTAGTCAGTTTTCACAAACTTGGGAATGTGATCATGGGTGTAAAAATGAATTTGGTGAGCGATCGAGGATTTTCAGGCTTTTTTGTATTTCATTGGTGGCATCCCTGTTACATTATTATATTATTAATTATGATATCTATTTGTTATTTATATTATTATTATTATTATTATCATTATCATTATTATATTTTCTCTTACCTTGTATTTTTTTGCCATTGGCCATGAACTTTTGGTATGAATTATTAATGTCGAAAAACTTTGAAGCTCTCTAAGAATTTTAGATACAATTTGTCTTGAATAACGTGAGGATTCCTTTTTTTTTCTTTCTTAGTGTTATTATTGGTATGATATAAAGGCTATTATTATTATTATTATTATTATTATTATTATTATTATTATTATCATTATTATTATTATTGTTATTATAATTATTACTATTGTTTTTTATTATTATTATTACCTCTACTATCATTGTTATTGCAGTTATTGCCATTGTTCTTATTGGAAGCCACTGTTTTGTCGAATAGATCAATACATTTTGAAGCATGTGCAGTGAGGAATATTAAGATGTAGATTTAATGAATGTTTTTGACATCGTGAGTGAAAAATACAGTTGACATGGATGCATCAGTTTTGTAGAAGTTTCTTTTTCCCTAGTTTCTGGATTTCTAACAATGTGTATTTTAATTTTTATATGAAATGATCTTTTTCTTAGAGCGCCTTTTAAAAATTGTAAATAGCTTTTTCTTGTAAAATGATATTTTATAAATGTCATGATGTATAAAAATATTTTAATGAAAGTAATAAAATTTTATAATAATAGAAGATCCTCTTTGGTTTATCTCTTGTGATTACATTTATATTGTTTACTAGTGGGTTTGTTTTTGTTTTGTGATCGCATAAGCAAATTTAAATACACAATGTATTTTGTATACAAAATAGCCACAGGGCAGTTCCCTATATAGGCTACTGATTCCTCATTTCCACAAGAAAAATGCTCAATTTGAACTCTAACTAAAATATTCATATAACTAAATTTGAGTTTGGAGGAAAGGGAATTTTCTCCCCCTCCCAAATTGACTATTAAATAATTTAATATATATTTATCGTATCACATATCACAAGGATATTGCGATGACTTGACGCAAAACTGAATGTTAAGAAACCAAAGATTAGGTTTCTTTTTCATTCAAAATTAAAATCTTTAAATGTGAAATTTAATCAGATCCAATAAAAACGACATTTTGAATTTTCCAAGCAGAAGCAAAGAATGGTACATGTCTCATCATAAAAAAGTGAATATAGGATGTACTCTTACTATATTTCTGACATTATTCCTCAAAACAAATTGAAAGAAAATTTGATTTTTCCATCTACTATGTTCACGATATGCAGCCCAAATTAAACACATAGGCGAAATATGGAATAGTTTACATAGCCTGTCTAAAGATAAATTCACAAAATATGCAACAACAAAAAGAATGATGACACCACTGCCGCCAACAACAACAAAATAATAATAGCAATGATAATAATAATAATAATAAGAAGAAGAAGAAGAAGAACAAGAACAAGAACAAGAATAATGATAATGATAATAATAACAATAATAATAATAATAATAATAATAATAATAATAATAATAATAATAAAGATGATAATAATAATGATAACTATACAGTAGTGCATACCTACAACGGAAATCGTTGCAGCCAGACCTTCATACTTTGAGCACTTGTATTTATAATCTTCATTGTCAACAGCTTGTAGATGCAATTATTTTCTTTTGAATTCAATTCGTCTAATAGCCTGTTTTCTTGTTGTACATGTATTCTAAGGCATCTATAGACAACTATATTGAACTGTATTTTCACAGGAAGCTATGAGTGCCCCAAGTGCCGAGGCATTACGACAAAGGATCGAAGACATAATTATATTGAAAAACTTTTGTTAAACAAAAAAAGAAATAGAAATTAGAATCGAACGTAATTTGACAGTTGCGAAAAAAAGAAAAAAATATAGGCCTAGATCCCTAGATCTATCTATCACACATTATGTCAATTACAAAAATATCTAGATCTAAGCACTGGAAGTAATCAAACCAGCTAATAATATTCAATGCAGTAATACAGAAAAAAAGAAGAACTGTATTGTTTATGGGGGACAGGATAGCCTTGCTAAAATGAATAAAATCCAATTTTTATCATTGTGTTAACTGCTGGAGGATTGGTTGATAATATTAATATTGATTTTTCTAAGGCTCTAGACTAACTAGTGCATTCACTTTGGTTTTACCGAACGAACTTTCAGGTACAAATTGAGTGTACGGCTGCGTTGAGCAAGCATTTGTTGTGCACCATTCCTTTACTCATACGAGTCTCGACTAAAACTTGAGAAGGTCTTATTTAGATCAAATCTAGATCTAAAAGTAGAAGAAACCTTGCCAAGCATCCGAATCATGATGTAGTTGACGAAAGTGATGACATTCGCAACAGGCTGTCAAAACTAATTGAAAACTGGAGCTACAGAGCGAAGCACTAAAAAATTTCAAGCTATGAGTTAGTAAGACTAAACTACAAAATACGCACAAAAATAATATTACAACAACAACACAAACAAAGCAATGGCATAATAATGGATCTATAACTTGGTCTCTTTTCGTATGTTTTTTTTTTTTTTTTTTTTTTTTTTTTTTTTTTTGGGGGGGGGGGGGCATTAGAAGGCAGGAAATCTGTTATAAATTAAAATTATCGAGCGCTTTCTAATTTAAGATTGCGTTGTGTATGTATGTTTTCTAATGTTAATGTAGCCTACTATTTGTAATAAGGCAGAAAGTCAAGAGAATAATAATTTTACTTTTGTACATATTTATTTTGTATGAAGATTTTGTGGTTTCCTTTATTGTCCTGTCATCATCATCATCATCATCATCATCATCATCATCATCATCATCATCATCATCATCATCATCATCATCATCATCATCATCATCATCATCATCATCATCATCATCATCATCATCATCATCATCAACACCATAGTTATTACCAGCACTATCAAAATCTTTATCATCATAATCACCAGCGCCAACGTCACCATCATGTGAAGCAGTAGCATCATCATCATCATCATCATCATCATCATCATCATCATCATCATCATCATCATCATCATCATCATCATCATCATCATCATCATCATCATCATCATCATCATCATCATCATCATTATAAATTGCATCTTACATGTAATTGTAACAGTACGAGTAGTTAGCAGGCCAAATTTACTCTTTTCACAATGATTGCTGTATACAAAATTTTAGAAACAGCTTGCTCCATCATATTGCAACTCAACGAATTTTCCCGTCACTATAATGGTGTTTCATTTAGTAAAACATCTTGTTACATTAAGTTTACTGTGATGTTCATTATGTAATTTCTGAGTACTTAGCAACTTCGTTATTATGGGTGTTATGGATAGGCCTAGACCTATAGATGCTAAGTGTTTGTCTGTTTTTGCTTTTTTCTCATTGTTTGCTTTCTTTTTTGTCTTGTTATTGTTGCAGATATCTTCTTTTTTTTCATCTCTACTATTAACTCGATGGTTTGCTGATGTGTCAAGTGTGTATCTCTATTAATGCTACATTCACTATGGTTTTATAACAATTTTGTTGATATCGTTAATGATTATAGGCTATAGCAGTCATTTGTATTTATTCCATGTGTCTTGTTATTGTGGCGTCCACGATACACACGACTCGCTGCGCCACCCTATCACCGATCCGGATAGCTCAGTTGGTAGAGCGTTCGTCTTGCAAGCCGCAGGTCCCTGGTTTGAATCCCACTCTAGCCGTCATTTGTATTTATTCCATGTATCTACATTATCGTTAAAAATATCTAAAACAGAACAAAACAACAAAAACAAATAAATACCATCCCCAGCGCTTTTCAAAAAGATTTAATTTCATGAACTAAAATTTAGGCTAGCCCTTTACTGCAGCGCTTTCAGTAAATACTAAAATGCTTATAGAAGAATTATGCAATCATGTATAATATAATAGGAATGAAATATAAATCAGAAAATACAAATAAAAAGTAAACAGAGCTCTCCCCTCCAAAAAAAACCAACCAAAACACACACACACACACACAACCCGAACAAAAAAAAAACCCCAAACAATACAAAAACAAAACACACATGCCCACGAAATTGGCCAATTTTTAAGAGACAAAAAGAAAATACCATGTATTTGGGTGAAGAGACAACAGTGGATCGAGGAAACAAACGAATCATGTTTCACTTTTTTCTGTTTAAATAGTTTTCCAATTACTGTACATTTAAACGTCGAGTACAACGCATGAGATGATCACTCACGTGTCCACATCTTTTTAAAGCAAAATATAAATTTTTTTTTTTATAAATCTTACATGTAAGTACGAGTAGTTAGCAGGCCAAATTTACTCTTTTCACAATGATTGCTGTATACAAAATTTTAGAAACAGCTTGCTCCATCATATTGCAACTCAACGAATTTTCCCGTCACTATAATGGTGTTTCATTTAGTAAAACATCTTGTTACATTAAGTTTACTGTGATGTTCATTATGTAATTTCTGAGTACTTAGCAACTTCGTTATTATGGGTGTTATGGATAGGCCTAGACCTATAGATGCTAAGTGTTTGTCTGTTTTTTTTGTCTGTTTTTGCTTTTTTCTCATTGTTTGCTTTCTTTTTTGTCTTGTTATTGTTGCAGATATCTTCTTTTTTTTCATCTCTACTATTAACTCGATGGTTTGCTGATGTGTCAAGTGTGTATCTCTATTAATGCTACATTCACTATGGTTTTATAACAATTTTGTTGATATCGTTAATGATTATAGGCTATAGCAGTCATTTGTATTTATTCCATGTGTCTTGTTATTGTGGCGTCCACGATACACACGACTCGCTGCGCCACCCTATCACCGATCCGGATAGCTCAGTTGGTAGAGCGTTCGTCTTGCAAGCCGCAGGTCCCTGGTTTGAATCCCACTCTAGCCGCACTGACCGTATCTACATTATCGTTAAAAATATCTAAAACAGAACAGAAGAGTCTATAGCAGATTGATTTATTCCATGCGTCTATTATCGTTAAAAATATCTAAAACAGAACAAAACAACAAAAACAAATAAATACCATCCCCAGCGCTTTTCAAAAAGATTTAATTTCATGAACTAAAATTTAGGCTAGCCCTTTACTGCAGCGCTTTCAGTAAATACTAAAATGCTTATAGAAGAATTATGCAATCATGTATAATATAATACGAATGAAATATAAATATTATTAACCAGAAAATACAAATAAAAAGAAAATAGAGCTCTCCCCTCCAAAAAAAAAAACAACAACAAAAAAAAACACACACACACACACACAACCCGAACAAAAAAAAAACCCCAAACAATACAAAAACAAAACACACATGCCCACGAAATTGGCCAATTTTTAAGAGACAAAAAGAAAATACCATGTATTTGGGTGAAGAGACAACAGTGGATCGAGGAAACAAACGAATCATGTTTCACTTTTTTCTGTTTAAATAGTTTTCCAATTACTGTACATTTAAACGTCGAGTACAGGACATGAGATGATCATTCACGTGTCCACATCTTTTTAAAGCAAAATATAACTTCTCTCTTTACAAATTTATGGAAATTGAGGCAGGGTGGGTTTCTCTTTAGATAACCACGCCCACAGATTATATAATACGACCACGCCCCCTCCCCCTTATCCCACTGTTTCCCTATTGCTAGTCTTCAAGAGTTACCCGACATGAAGTGCTAGCATTTTTACTGACTTGGTCTTTTTTTGCAAGTTCATGAAAAATAAATAAATAAATGAAAATTTTATAGTAATAAAATAATATTGCGTAGATAACGTCCCTTGACATAAAAAAGGGGATCTGATCATATTTTTTTTTTTATAAATTGAGCATTATACAGAGACGTGAAGAGAATGATCGAACGTGTAGGCCTACTGTAAAATGAATTACACATTGTTGGCTACGAACTAGATCTATTATATATAAAATATTCCTATTAAAAGGTCAAAATTAAAAATAGAGTGATTGGTGACCTCAAACTCTGGAAAGATTACGTTTGTTCTAAAATAAGGGCTACATGTAATATTTTTTTTTAAACGGAAGCTCTTGCATCATCATTACATGGAAGGCTTGGGATAAGTGTCTGTTAGTGTTAAATTTATGAATGAGGGTTCTGTGGTGCCATTGGGGGGTGGGAGTGATGGAATGTATTGAATCTGTGGTCAAGTCAGTAATTTAGAAATAGTCCGTCTGAAAGATAGTAGATTATTCCCTAATCTAGTCTTGATGCCAACAAACACCAACTCGAAGGCAAGTAGAATCTAATCTAGTCTATCTATCTAAAAAGTAAATTCTAGAAATCTAGGTAGATTTGATTTACACCTAAATTTACGATTATAGTTCTAGATCTAGATCTAGTATAATTCCAATTTGCACTTGAAGTTGAGCAGTCTAAATTTGATTCTGAAAATAACTTAATCTTGATCTAGATTCTAGGTCCAGATCTATTAATTTTAGAACTAGATTCTAGGTCTAAATCGAAATGTAAAGGATGCACTCTTTCAGGCCTACATGTTTCTCTAGATGTTAAAACTTCAATAGCAGCATTTAAAAATGTATGGATCACTTTGCGAAGCGAAGCTCACGCCTAGTTTAATGTTGCATAAGTATCAAGAGTTAGATACCCAAAATTTGTCTATTAGTATTACTTGGACAGAAACACATTATTAATATTAGGGGCCTATATGTTATCTATAGTCATACTAGATCTAGTGCATATAGCAAAATTTAGACAGACACACTTCATAGGGATTGTACAATCATAATATATTTATATCTAGGCCTTAAAAATACCCAAATGTCAAAATGGTACCGGGTATCTAGGTTTATACAATCATTCCATTGATTTAAATTTGTTCTACTTCTAGATTTATACACTCATTTCATTGATTTGAATTTGTTCTATTTTTATACAGTTTAAATGGACACAATGACATCTCAATCTGCTAGGAAAAGTCATATTACGTTTGGTATTGTGGCTGATATACAGTATGCTGACTGCGAAGATGGCACAGATTTTTCTAAGACGCGTATACGGTACTATCGAAACTCTTTAAATCTTTTGAAAAATGCTATAAACGACTGGAAGAAATCAAGCGATCCTGTCGCGTTTGTCCTACAGCTTGGGGATCTGATTGATGGCAAAAATAACCATAGCGGAGAAGAGTCAAGCCACCAAGCTCTGACGACAGCTCTATACCCTTTTCAGTGTTTGAAATTCACACCTACGTACCACACAATTGGCAATCATGACCTCTACAACTTTCAACGGTCTTTTTTTATGCAGTCCTCTTTAATGAACCCCTCCCTGTCTCTCAGCATAGAGACCTCACCATCTTCCCAGCATTTGTACTATACTTTTCTCCCACACACAAAACTTCGAATTGTGAACTTGGATACTTATGAGGTCAGTCTTCTTGGCTATAAAGACAGTCCAGATGATCCTAATTTCCTCATGGCGCAGGCTTTGTTTAGAGAACATAATCACAACGAAAATGTGAATGACATAGATGGACTGGAGGGATTAGATCGCCGTTGGGCTGCCTACAATGGCGGGGTGAGCCAACAGCAGCTGGTTTGGCTGGCTCAAGTTCTGCGCAAGGCTACAACGAGAGAGGAAAATGTCATCATTACCAGTGAGTTAAAATTTACACGTATAATATATATATATATATGCGTGGATGATCATGTCTACATTTAAGATATACATAAAAACATACGCATGTATTTTTTCTGATCCTCAACAATGACCAAGCTCAAGAGATCATCTTTAAGTTTTGTGCTTTTTGCTCTGCAGCCTTTTTAGTTTGATATAGTTCGATTAAACTAAAAAGCTATATACAGGTACTTTATTTGATTTATTTGTAAAGATTCCATCACAAAAACTGAAGAGCAGTGTGATAGCTAAGAATTTTAAAACTTTTTATATTACACTTAAAATTTAAAAAAAGTTCTTAAAGAGATTCTGAGAATAAAGATTTTGATCTGTAACTAAAATTTAAATTACTTCATATTTGAAGACGAGGATGTGATTTTTAAATTTAAATGCTTGACTCTGCAAGTGTATGCTAGCTTTACATGAACTTTTACTGGAATTAGATTGACTGAGCCTACACATTTGATAGCATTTTGGTTATGTAGGCCTACATACTCTCTTCAAAAATGTATTATTAATTGTTGTTTTTCTCATAATAATGAGTCTCGTACTAGTCCAACAATTTAAGTTATTTATAAAGTGTGAAGAACACTTCCTTTAAATGTTTGTTATCATTTTCTTCCTCCCTTTCAGCACACGTTGGCATCAAAGCTGAGTTTAAAGGCTCCAATGTTTGCCTTGCGTGGAACAGTGAGGAAATACTGGCTGTGCTGGCAGAACACCCGTGTGTGATAGCCGTTCTGGCAGGACATGAACACTCAGGCTGGGACTACGTAGACCCAGATACAGGCGTACAATTTGTCACCATGCCAGGTATTATTGAAACAGAGCCAGGCAGTAACGCCTATGCTACAGCGCGTCTCTTTGACAACTCTCTTGATATCAGAGGTGTGGGTGAAGTCCCAAGTTACTCCATAAAGTTGCGTTATCCACTACGTCCATCGCAATCTGAAACCTGAAGGTCACAAATGCATTTTATTTACCTGTATTGCTTAGACTTTTCCAAAGAGGCTAAAACTACACCATTGGACTTACAAAATCAAAGATTTTACTTAACTAGAGTAACAATTAATTTTATGTGAATACCTTTATTCTAAAATTGAAAATTTTTTTGCTTTCACTTTTAGTTTTTGCGTTGAAATATTTTGTTGAATTTCATGATATCAGATCTTTTAGTTTGGAACTGCATGAATCTTCTTTTTCTTTGGTCTAAATTGTACAAGAATTTCCCAATTTAAACTCAACTTGTAGATATTTCGGCACCGAATCACCCTGTGACTCAAGAAAATACTTTTATATGATTAGAAATTTGCTCCCTTGAACCATAAGGCTATGCCCCAAAGCGTGGTATATAGGGCCTGCAATGCATCAATATCTCACTTAAAAATTGAAGAGAAAAGAATGAGAATTTATTTTCAATATATTTTCCACTCTTTTTAATTAATCTGTTGAAGAGATTGTAGTGGTCTAGTGGTATAAACCATGTTCTCTTTAAGTAGCAAGGCATTTATAAGTCGATCCCACAAATTCCAATCATTTTTAATTTTTTTCGCTTAAAGCCTGCAGAAAAATATCTAAATTCTTTGCTATACTTCTAATTATTGTTCCAATGAAAGAGTAACATATATTTTAGTTTTTTTCTTTATCGATGATCATTTGATATTTTATTTGTATGGTATGGTTGGATAAAAACAAGATTGTTTTCTATTCATTTTGCTTCTTTTTTTTTCTATATGAAAATTACTTTAATTTGATTCTATCTTTTTTATTGTTATACATCATATCTATACCTCAGAATTTCAAAGCTGTTTACAGGTCTATATGTTGTCACGTTACACTTACATGTATTACTATGGGCTCTCAGGAATTTGTCTTTCATGATAGTTATCAAAACTCGATGTTTCATCAAACACTCCATCTACAGTGTATCTATATTTCTTTTTTGCTCAGGAACAGCTTATTACATAAACATGTACATATATCAATGAATAAAAAATCAAACATGAAGATCTCAGTCACATTTTGTCATTTATTCTTTAGCATCCATCAAACATTTTGTCATGTACAACAGTAATAGTTTATTTTACGGCCTATAGGCTTAATACTTCAACAACCATGTACCTTATGTCGATTCCACAATAAAGTAATGATAATAGATGTTTCTTTAGAAAATAGCCTCATGACCTTTTTGAATTTTTTTGGTTTGTTTTTATGTTTTGCATTATATTACAGCCATTTTTATATAGTGCTGGTTATAGGCCCCTACTTACAAGATTTCGTTTTCCTTTGCTGTAAGGACATGTTGAGACCAGCTTGTATTATATAAAAATTTTCTCATTCAGTTTTCAAAGTTCAAATTTCTCAGCAGAAAATTTTATGGCTTTGGTTCAATTTGTAATGTTTCCTCAATATTCCTGTTAAAAAAAAAAAAAATAATGATATGATTTTTATTTAATCTATTACATGCACATAATGGAGATCTATGGTACTGTGCACCAAATGTATGCCCTAAGAAAATTAATAAAAAGGGGGTTAAAATTTATTTCTTAAAAAGTCGTCTTTTTAAATTATTATTATTGTTATTGTTATTTCTTTTCTCCATTTTATTGTAATGATTATCATCATCATCATCATCATCATCATCATCATCATCACCATCATCATCATCATCATCATCATCATCATCATCATCATCATCATCACTACCATGATCATATTATTTTTCAATATTTATTATCAACATCTCCCCTCCCTCTTTTCTTTTTCCCCTTCTCTATATTT
>RQTK01000425.1:48977-101937 GCA_003991915.1 Elysia chlorotica
ACAATTATATTTCGGCTTAGAACTAGACACAACGGCCTCAACTATCACATGTACAACAAATTCAAAATAGGAAACTCTGCTAACTGTGGATGTGGACATGGACACCAAACAACAGAACATGTTCTACAAGAATGCAGACAACTTCAGGAGACAAGAAACAAATATTGGCCAGAAGAACATACCATGGAAAGAAAACTATATGGATCCTTGGTTGAACTTCAAAAGACTGGACTATATACTAGATTCTGGACTTTCTGTGTAGTCATTTTCAATTGAACGAAGAAGAAGAAGAATATACATGCATTTGTTTTTCCTGTTTTGTAACAATAGCTGATCGCTAGCAATTATGGTTTTCACTGACAGTGTGATCTTATACATGAACTATAAACTATTGTTTTAGAAAAGTTGACATTTACACTTACCTCCAACAATAAATAAATTAAACTTCATTTATTATTATTGGCTGCTAAGTGGTTTTCCTATTGTATCATTGGCGTTGTTGAAGATTAATGTATGTTGTGTTGCATGATTTGAGCAGATATAAATCAACTGTAAATATCATTATTGCTTTGCCCTACTGGTACTACCAGTGGTAGTTATGGATATGCGCTATAGGGTTTAGAGGTAGTACATTTCCGATTATTTTTTTTCTTTCACTTTAGTTTTATTTGTTTTTTAAAAACTGCTTGTTAGGAACATACGAAACGCAGAAAATTATGTAGAGTCAGAGGAAAAGATGGGTGGCGCGCGCGAGAGAGAGAGAGAGAGAGAGAGAGAGAGAGAGAGAGAGAGAGAGAGAGAGAGAGAGAGAGAGGAAAGAAGAGAGAGAGAGATATATAGAGAGAGAGAAAGAGAGAGAGAGAGAGAGAGAGAGAGAGTGGAGAGAGAGAGAGAGAGAGAGAGAGAGAGAGAGAGAGAGAGAGAGAGAGAGAGAGAGAGAGAGAGAGAGAGAGAGAGAGAGAGAGAGAGAGAGAGAGAGAGAAGTTCTCAAGGGAGCGAATTGTTTAAAAACACACGTTGTCCCCAATTTAGCATAACTTATTCCCCGTGAGAAATGCCTTCTTGTTTTCATTTTGTTTTTGTTGTGTTCCGCCCCACGCCCCTCTTATAATTCGTAAAACAAATAAAAACAAAAGCAGAAAATTTAATCACATCATCACAAAGATGTTTTAAAGATGCAAAATCAGAAGAGTAGGGGAAACATTCGGGGAAAGTTCGGGTGAGACATTAATTTTACAGTTCAGATAGTGATACTAACACTTGTTGTTGAGTTGGTTTACCGGCTATCAACAGCACTATTTAAGCTATGTTGTGGACGGGCCCCAAAACTGACGTATGACAATTTTATGTGCCGCTGCACACGAGACAGGACTGGAATACCTTGACTCCTGTCTCAGCCCGTCACATTAAACGGACATCGATCCAACTAGGAGGGAGACGAGGAGGGGCGGCGGCGGAACACAACAAAAACAAAATGAAAACAAGAGGGATTCCTCATGGGGAATAAGTTATGCTAAATTGTGGACAACGCGTGTTTTAAACAATTCGCTCCCTTGAGAATCTCCGTCTCTGCCTGGTTCTCTCTCTTCTCCCCCCCCTCTCTCCCCCCTCTCCCCTCTCTCTCTCTCTCTCTCTTCCTCTCTCTACTCTCTCTCTCTCTCTCTCTCTCTCTCTCTCTCTCTCTGTGTTTCTCCCCTCCCCCTCCCCACACACAGCTTTCTCCCTATTCTGTCTGTCTAAATTTATATATATATATATTTTAAAGAAAGGAGATAGGACGTTATACAACTAAGCTAATGAACTGTATAAATTTGTACATGTACGCGTGTACTGGTATTCAAAATCTCTCTGACATTGGTGTCGTCGGAATTCAGATAGTCAGTGCCCCTTTGCAAAACCAAGTGACGGAAATCCAGAAACTAATCTTTTTTTTCCACAAATAAAATTTCAATTCATGTACAATTATGGTTGTATTAATGTTAATTATCTTATTAATATTTTGTAAAAAAATAAAAAAAAATAAAATAAGGATATTTCATTTTGTACATGCACTTCCATAGGCCATGGTGCTAAAACCTACGACTGTGAAGTGTAGATATCTAACCTTTTTTAGTCCCAGAAACAATTGCAAAAAAACTCAAATGTACAAATTGATGTCACCAACAACTGCATGTGTGACTAATTACTCAACAAAATTAACCATACAAGTACGGCAACAAACACAATAGCAAGCACAGTAGCTAATAAGTAAATAGACGCTAGCATTTGCGTATTAAATAATACAGTATGCAGTAATGTATTCTTAATATTTTCTGTAACACATTGTTCTTCGTTTTTATAACGTAATTCATTTGCGCCGATGTGCAATGGCAGCGAATTTCCCGTATTTGAATTCTTACTTATCTAGGCTATCCCAAAGGCTTTTCTAACACTCTTTATCCAGGTTTAACATCTTAATTTCTACCGCGACTTTGTGCTTGCCCACTGCAGTTATAAACACTATAAACACATGTAATCCACACATAAACAATGGCTGACATGACGGAAAATGATTGAAACACTTGACTTACCGGTATATTACTGTTTAGTCCATGCTTTACTGAACCCACCCCCTCCCCCCCCAAAAAAAAAAACCAAAAAAAAAAAAAAAACCCAAAAAAAACAACAACACCTACACTTGAGAAGCTAGAAAATTTTTTCAACAGTTTTCACGCGGCTACATTATTTCAGTGAGGATCACTCAGTGGACTTAATAAACTACGAATATTTTAATGTGCGTATGCCTTCTTCAATAATTTTACAACACAATCTGCCACAGGTTATTTTGATTATACAACTAGAATTAGTAACGCGAAAAAAGCTATCGGTATGAAAAGGAATGCAATTACATGTAATTACTATTTTTAATAGGCATACAACGTATTGAAAGAATATCTTTGACGCAATTTAATAACGTTCTAAATGTGCATAATAAGAGGCTAATTGTTACTTCTGCTTCAGTGTCGCCTATTGAAGTTGAATGGAATTGCTATTGGTAACCAGCTGGCCCTAGTTAGTTTTATAATATTGTAAAAACATTCTCCCCCCCCCCCCACGCCTACACAAAAAGAACCCTTAGTAAGCTCGTTTTGCTTTTGACGTCTATGCGCATGCTCCGAAACACAGTACCCAGAAGTTATCACTATATCAGCGATCGTTTATTTATCGCCAGAACGGGAGAAACGGCGGTAGTTTCTGACTTGTTAAGTTACTCCCCCCGGGGCAAGAGATATAGATCTGCAATATTATTTCTACATTCTACGCCCTCTGTAGGTTACAAGAAACGGAGATGGTCTGACAATATGGCTCTATTCAATCCGACAACAAACCGCCTACTCAAACCTTAAGGCGCATGGGAGAAATGGCTTCTCTTATTATTTTATTTATAGGAAAGAAAATGACCGATACAGGTAAGCGGGACTGCAACTGTCACATGTTGAAGCAGTGAATCTTGGTTTGTGATAAATTCATCGAACAAAAATTATAGACATGCTAATGCCCTTGCCGCGCACAGCATTGTTCCAGATAACATTAGCAGTGCATGGTTTCACATTGAGCCATAATACCTACCTTGTCTGCTGGCTGACTTCAGGTAGAGTAATAAACCTGTCCCCGCAGAATTATACCTTTTAAAGATCAAATTATGTCAAGTTATTAACCACCACCACCACCAACAACAACAACAATAACAACAACAAACATTAAGGTTTACAGGGAGTGCAGAGCTGGGAATGAGGGTTTTATCTGCACTGACGGGAGCTTCCTGTCTGTCTCATGGTCGACTGTAGTTGTGTTGGTTTAACGTCCAACATCAGGACTCTATGGACTATTTTATTATTATGGACGGGCCCCAAGACTGACGTCTGAAACTTGTATGTGCTGCCACACACAAGACAGGCGAGGGGATACCATAACTCCTGTCTCAGCTGACCACATTGAAGTGACATCTCCAAGGCTAAAACCACGAACCAAAATTATTGCGTTGGAAGCCGCTGTTATAATCCTGGGCAACCGCAACCCTGCTTAGCTTTTCTAGTCTATAGATAGAATATCACTAGGTACATTATACAACAATGATTGCATCACCGTTAGTTCAATGCGAAATAAGCATTTTTTTTGTATCCGAAGTTTTTTAAAAGCTATTCGAACAAAAAGGAAGAGATATTCACGAAACTGATTATGACAGAATACCCGAAAGATACACGAAAAAAGTAAATAAAGCCGCCCCAGCCTCTCCTCCTTCCTGAAAAGAAACGAACAATAGGTACCAGGGACCAATTCAAAATTGTATTACAGATAAATTGTTTAGTCTACACTGCTTGGACCGTTGTTGGACACACTTTAAAAAAAAATTTTTTTTACAGAATCTACTTAGTTCGTATTCAACTCAAATCCTTCAAGCAAGTGAGGCAGAGCCTGCAGTGTTTAGAGCTATCAACACCGTATTGCTTAAAAAAATTTGAAAAGATGTTTCTGATAAAGCATAATAAAGTCCTTCGTCGGAAAAAAGCTAGAAACACTCAATAGTGCGCCAATATTATACATTCATCTCGATCATATATTGAAAGGGAAAATAATACACCTCCTTAAAATATCATAACTTATCTCCTTTGGTGTTTATTCTCCAACATTATCAGCTTCTATTTATCCTAGGTCAGGATAAAACACATTTTACAAAATGTATTTTGTTAACGGTTTCAAACACATCAATAGTTTGATGAACCCCCTAGTTGCTTGATCGTGGGAACTATTCACCAAAGGCATCCGCCTCTCTCTCTCTCTCTCTCTCTCTCTCTCTCTCTCTCTCTCTCTCTCTCTCTCTCTCTCTCTCTCTCTCTCTCTCTCTCTCTTCATCTATCTATCTATCTATCTATCTATCTATCTATCTATCTATCTATCTATCTATCTATCTATCTATCTATCTATCTATCTATCTATCTATCTATCTATCTATCTATCTGTCGTCCTCTCTATTTCTCTTTCTCTTTGCCCGCATGCGTGTCTGTCTCTACTCTTCTTTCCTTTCTCTGTTTTCCCCATCTCTCTTATTAAGTTTTGTTTTTATTTCTCTCCCTCTCCCTCCCTGTCTCCCTGTCTCCATATCCATCCTAATGCTGTTTTTCTTTGGATTCCTTCGGATCCCCCCTCAGAAAAGCTGCTACAAGAATGAAAGCATACAGAAATTCGCCTAGTTCGTCGTAAAAACAGTTTTAGACCACTCGCTCAATAATAATCGCCTCGTTTCTCTACAGGTTGAACCTTTAGCCAGGGTGACTGCCCTTTGCTACTCTGTATCTAGGGTGGCGCCATGGAAGAGAAGGTGGTGAATGGGCCGAAGTGATTGCGAATTTGCGATGGTTGTTATGGTTGAAATGGTTGTGGTTGTTGTGGTGGTTGGAGTGACTACGGTAGTTTGGTGTTGTGGTTTTGATGCTGGTTATTATGGTGGCGGTTGTCACTGTGGTGATTGTGGAGAGCAATAGAAAGCATTATAGATAAAGATTTGTTGTTTTAGAAAACACTCCCTTGAGCTCTTTTAGACATAGCGCCAAAATAGCCAGAGAGCTAAGGAGACAGTGCTCTGGATTAGTGAGAAATTGGTAAGACTAAGAGGTTGGAATTCCATCGCGGCTTTACGGGAAGTTTAGATGAAGTAATCCGAAATAAAGATTGCTGATAATTATAATCTGTCTGTCTCTTTCTCTCTCTCTCTCTCTCTCTCTCTCTCTCTCTCTCTCTCTCTCTCTCTCTCTCTCTCCCTCACTCACACCACTATAGCTGAGTTATTATACATGTACTCCCTATCTTCGGCTGGTTATTTATCTACTTTGTATCAGTTCCTCGTCGATTCGCCATCCTGTATCGTAATGTTCTCTTTGCTTGTTCCTCAGCTATGTTTAAGTGTTCTGTTTGAGATACCATAGACACATTTCCCTTATACTTCTGAGTATCTTAGCACTTTATTTTTAAAAATCATTCTAAAATGTTGTAGTTTATGCTTATCATATTGCATTAAAAATTCTCTGTCTCTCCATGCCTCGTTCTATTTTTAAAAATTTGTGTTGTCCTTTCCTTCGATCTCCTTTTCACTGAAGCGTTGGCAGATGTACCTCGGCCCCTTCATCCACCACTGAGGCGCGGTGGCCCTGGGGTAGAACATACGGCTTCCGACGCAAAAGGTCCGGGTTCGAGCCTTGGTGATTTTGCTCCATACTGGTTTGGTCGGTGTCAGTTTAATGTGACCGACTGAGACAAGAGTCATGGCATACCCGCCCTGTCTCATGTGTGGCAGCACATAAATTTGTCAGAGGCCAGTCTTGGGGCCCGTCCACAATATAGCCTATATAGTGCTGATGTTGGACGTTAAACAAAGTCAACAACAGCAACAACAACAACAACAACAACAACAACAACAACAACAACAACAACAACAACAACAACAACAACAACAACAACAACAACACCCACCACTACCTTTAGTTTTTGTCTGATTTCTCTCCTTTTCATTTCACTCATGTCCTCACACTCTTCCCTCCCCTCTTTCTTACTCTCTATCCTTTTCTCTCTCACTGCTTCATCCCTCTTTCGACTCCCTCTTTTCTCTTTCTCTCCCTCTCTCTCTTCTCCACTCTATCATTATATCCATCCATTTTCTCCCTCTTAGCTCTCTCTCTCTCTCTCTCTTTCTCTCTCCCTCTATTTCCTAGTCTCTCTCTTCCCTACATAGCCACTCGACTAAGCATATTCCAGCCAGGAAACAAAAACAAAGCATACTGAAACTAAGAGCTCTTGCTATGATAATGGAACAAAGTTTATTGCCACAGCGCTCCCCTTGGGATTTAGTCACTGTAAAAGCTATCCGGCCCAAGACACCGAGAACTCATGTCGCTATAAGCTCTACTCATAAGCCCATACACGGCATACAGTGAGAATAAAAAAAATGGAAAACGCGCCACCAAAATATGAATTTAAATAAACACAAAAATAAAATGAGCTAAGAAAAAAGACCTACTTACTCGTTGAACAAAATTGGAAATAGCGTCACCAAAAGATTCAGAGAAGACACTAAAATATTGCTCTAAGAACGTCATTGTGACAAAAAGGGAGAGCGGTTACTTGGTAGGAGGTCCGCGGTTTGATTCCCAGTAACTGCAAGTATCTGCTGTCCGAGACCTGCTCATCGGCCCAGAGCGCTATCCAACTGAACTTGGTTAAGTTTGGTGCTTAACGTCCAACGTCAGCACACAAGACGTGTGTCGTACTAAGATACTATCGTTGAAAAAAATTGGAAATAGCGTCACCAAAAGATTCAGAGAAGACACTAAAAAATATAAATGCTCTAAGAACGTCATTGTGACAAAACGGGAGAGCGGTTACTCCGTAGGAGGTCCGCGGTTTGATTTCCAGTAACTGCAAGAATCTGCTGTCCTAGACCTGCTATTGTTCCAGAGCGCTATCCAACTGAACTTGGTGAAGTTTGGTGCTTAACGTCCAACGTCAGCACACAAGACGTGTCGCAAGACCAACATTTGAAAAATATACTTGCTACCACAGAGAGAGAGAGAGAGAGAGAGAGAGAGAGAGAGAGAGAGAGAGAGAGAGAGAGAGAGAGAGAGAGAGAGAGAGAGAGAGAGAGAGAGAGAGAGAGAGAGAGAGTTGAGATGCATGGGCACCGACTCAACCACATAGGAACAAAATGGGTAAAAAAAAAGTTTTTATCTATCGTGGGATTCGAGCTGAGAACTATCAAATTGAGAGACCAGCACTCTACCACGTGCACCAGTTCGCCCCCACTATCAAACTGAGCTATCCGGCCTTCCAAAGAAAACAAATAATCATATATCTACACGATTTCTGTGGGCGGTGGAGATTCAGCGTTAGCACAAGAACACAAACACTCTGCCAGTAGTATCTACATAGGCTGGAGTTGATGGTCCCAAGCTGTTGTCGAAAATTGAGGTGCTAGACAGAAAACCCTTGTGTATTGCGACATCAAGACTAGAAGGCATTAAAGAAGATACAATGATATGCTTTGGGAACTTGTATCTTGTTTGGTTAACGATCTGACACGCTCGACTTTCAATTTTGAAACGCACAGATCGAATCTACACAAAAGCCTTCTTCTTCGTATTGGATTGCTGGGGAAATTGAAGCAAAGTAAGAATTTTAAAAGGTTACTGTTCAAAGAAACGATTTAATTTCAAGCAAAGAGCTTTGAATGAAAAAGAAAAGGACATGTCAGTTAGATGAAGAAAAACATAACGACAATATTGATTACAGTTTGTCCTTTTGAGTTGAGTAGTTGAGTTGGTTTAACGTCCAACATCAGCACTATATAGGCTATATTGTGGACGGGCCCCAAGACTGACGTCTGACAATTTTATGTGCTGCCACAAACGAGACAGGGCGGGGATACCATGACTCCTGTCTCAGCCGGTCACATTAAACTGACACCGACCCAACCAGTAGGGAGCGAAATCGCCAGGGCTCGAACCCGGACCTTTTGCGTCGGAAGCCGATGATCTACCCCAGGGCCACCGCCCCCTTGACATGAGATAGACTGGTTAATCCCAATACAGATATCATGATGTAAGTTGGTGGCTTCTTTAGATATTTGATCCCAATAATGATATCATAATGTGGGTTGGTTAGTTAGTTGGCTTGCTCATTTCCTAACATTCAATATCAACAATTAGTCAATTTTGTGGAAAAATCTCTAAAGTCTGACAATTTTGTTTGCTGTTACACAGAATGACAGAGTGGGAATACCAGCTGATCACCATGAATTTTGTCCCATCATAAATGGTTAGTATGTCCAAAATGTATGCTTGATACAAGACCCATAACCGTATTTTCCCTGAAATAATTATATTGATATAACTAAGTAACGAAGTTTAGAGTGCACTGATTAATTTTTCAATTAATCTTCATTTCTTAATATTTTTTTTACCACTAATTTTTTTTTTATATTTAGCAACCCAGCAGCGAAGCTGTTTAAGAAATGATATCTTTTTTAGCCTGAAATCCTCTTTCTCCAGAGTCCAAGCTCCAACACACTTAACTTATTCACAAGAAGAGAATAACAGACTGCAGCAGTTGGTTACAAACCCTATGAAATTTTGTAAAACTGGCGTACACAGTCTAAGATGCAAATATCCCCCCATTCTACCCTAACATGCGTAAATCATCATTATACTGTAGATACTGCTTAAGTCGATTCCACTTCTCTTAAGCCGTTATCCACTTAGCTCAATCTTTTTTCCCGACACATCCGTTCTAAATTCTTATTACGGTACTGTATAAAACAAAAACAAAAAACACTCATTACTCGAGTTTTCATATAAGCCGAACTTTCAGCGCAGTCCCCTGGCGGTCGACTCATCCAGAGTCTGCTGTATTTACGAGGGGAAGAGAAACAGCCAGGCCTGTTTTTCTTCTTGAGTTACCATAACATTACAGAGCAGAAGGCAAGAGCGCAAACCATACACCCGGAGCGACAGAGATGTGATTATCCCTGGTCAGTCTTTCCCTGGTTCCGTTGAGCACTCCATCATAACTCGTCCTGGACCACAGAATAGAAAATGTCCTGTTAAGAGAAAGGGTTTGGAAGGGGAGGGATGGGGTGGTGGTGCTGCTGGTGGTGGTTGGTTAGTGGTTAAAGTCAGTTCTGTCTGAAGGTAATCGAGAATTATCTTAGATCAAGCGCCGTTCATAATTACAGGGAGGCATCGATAAGTTTTGCTTTTGAATACATTGAATTATGTTAATTCTAGTTGTTGCATTTGGGATTCTATAAACGTAAAAAATAGGGAGTGAAAGCTAGAGACAGAGACAGAAAGCTAAGGGAAAAAAGGAGGAGAGATAAAAAGGCAGACTGGGCGACAATGAGAGATAAAGAGAGAGAGAGAGAGAGAGAGAGAGAGAGAGAGAGAGAGAGAGAGAGAGAGAGAGAGAGAGAGAGAGAGAGAGAGAGAGAGAGAGAGAGAGAGAGAGAGGCAAAGAGATAAATTAAGGATAAACAGATGTAATATAGACTGATTAACATAGATACATATAATAGCACGATAAAAAAGGAGAAGAAAAGGGGGAGGGGGAAGACTGATAGAGAGATGAAGGAGAAAGTAATAACAATGCATGTAGATTAGTGAAGATGATAATGACTTTGGCCTGGGAGAGGCATGACTCCCGCAGGAAAACTGGTTGCTATGGATCTGCGACTGTTAGAGATAAGGAAAAATATAGGAAGTGTCAGGAAAGGAGACTGGACGACAATAAGAGAGAGAAAGAAAAAGAAAGAAAGAAAGAAAGAAAAAGTCAGGGAGAAACATGCAGACACCAACACACACACACAGACAGACTGAGAATCGACACTGAGTACGAAAGGGGGAGTTAGAGAGAAAGCGTCAGAGAGAGAGAGAGAGAGAGAGAGAGAGAGAGAGAGAGAGAGAGAGAGAGAGAGAGAGAGACAGAGAGAGAGAGATACAGAGAACGAGAGAGACAGACAAACAGATAGATAAATATGCAGATAGATAGATATCCAGATACGATTGATAGACAAAGATAAATACATAAATTACATAGAAAGAAACAAAGAAAAACGATACAGGAAGAGTATAACAGCCACCTAGATAGATAAAAAGAGAAAGTCATGATAATGCATACAGATTCTTGAAGATGATAATGGCTTGGGCTTGGGAGAAGCATGCGTGGGTAGGGAACCCAATTTTCAAACTCGAGATACAACTTTTTGGAAATAAAATTATGTGAAAGCGCTTTTTGGGACCCACCTCTTGTCAAAACGAATGATCTATAGCCTACAAATTGAGCAGTTTATAGCACTTTCATTTTTACCGTATCTTACAGCTGAGAAAAAATTGACTTCAAAAAGGTTGTAAGTCTAGATACGAACCTTTATTTCAAGTATCTGTGCCGTTTATATCGTATGAGTATCTACACATAGAAGTCAATGTCTGGGTCGGATCTTGATTTATAACTATTTGGACTGGGAAATATGTTTACAGCTTTCCATGTATTTACTTTTTGTTCTGTTATACGACTTTCGGACAGTTACTTAGCTATATGCAGATACCAAGTCCGCAGTAATAGGTGATCTCAGTTTTTTCCGAAAATGGTTTTTATTGCTCCGTTAAATTTTTTCATTTTGTCACTCTTTTGAATAATCTTATTATATATATTACAATATATTTTTTTTTCAAATTGTCACATTGACAGTAGGTTTAAAGAAGTTACTATAGGATCTAATATTTTTTGTATCATGTAAGCTCTGAAAGGATACATTGTTGTTATAAGGTTCAAAATTGCCGGATACTAGACTGATCTGTTTTTTGTTTTCACTTATTGAATGACTTACCATGCAGGCCGGTTAACCTTAAATATTATTGTGACCCAAAATCCGCCATCTCCTCAAAACGATGGAGAGTAGTCGTAACGGTTCGATGCCCTGATGCAAAAAATGTCCCTGACGGTTTATCTACATTCAGCTGCTTCACCTACCTTTGAATTGTAGTTAAAGAATCACGTTCGCGGACTTAAACTCCTTAAGAGTTTGGTATAGTGTTAGCCCTGCCCCTGCCCTTCTGAAACCTTTGTCCGAGCACTCGTGGCCTTCGCAAAGGTTCGACACTTAATGTTTTGGGTGATTTGCACGACTACAGCCGCGCTCTAAAATTACTTCCTGCTTGTTCATATTTCCCTAGATTTGACCACATACTGTGGTTGGATCGTTTATGCTGGAGACGAGGCAGCATCAACAGGCTGCTTTCTGATGCTCCTCATGAAAAAACAACAAAAACAATCTTATATATCTCGTAAGAAATGAAAGACAAAACTACACAACGGGAACTGATATCATGGCTTTCTTTAAATACGATTTTTAAAATTCTTTTTATTTGAGAGTCTACACATCGGAATCATATAAACAACACTTTAGAGTTTAACTTTACGAAGGTGAAACGTCTTTATTTCTTTTTATGTCACAAACGTCAATCAAAATTAAAATAAAACACTTTGTTTTGATTTTTAGCGAAATTCATGTGTATCAAATTAAACCGCTGTTCAATAGTTACAGAGAGCAAAAAAATATTATCAAATGAACACATACTTGTCTTTATGAACAACTTGGAATAAACCTGTGTCACATTAAACCACCAACTTTATAACTCTACCGTCATTTGTTCATCAAATAGATCAACAAATCAGCGTAGTTTTTTAAATATTTGAAAAGTTAGCTAATCGCATAACCGCTGGGCACAATTTGACCTAGATAGCTGGCCAAGCCAGAATCTAGGCTCGCGTGTATGTGCGAAGAGCGATTCCCCGCTGACCGGAGACCTTTGATCCTGGCATCACATGCTTCGACTGGCATCTGTGTTGCTTGGGCAAGATATACCAGGATCGACAACTTTGTCTTATGATACTGTCGACCCACGCTTGGTTTAGCTTGGTGTAGCCGTACACTTAGTGGCATTGGAAGTTAACAGAGTACACTGAAAAGGAGGAAGCGTGGTGGTGCTGCTGGTAGGTTGGTTAGTGGTTAAAGTCAGTTCTGTCTGAAGGTAATCGAGAATTATCTTAGATCAAGCGCCGTTCATAATTACAGGGAGGCATCGATAAGTTTTGCTTTTGAATACATTGAATTATGTTAATTGTTGTTGTTGCATTGGGATTCTATAAACGTAAAAAATAGGGAGTGAAAGCTAGAGACAGAGACAGAAAGCTAAGGGAAAAAAGGAGGAGAGATAAAAAGGCGGACTGGGCGACAATGAGAGATAAAGAGAGAGAGAGAGAGAGAGAGAGAGAGAGAGAGAGAGAGAGAGAGAGAGAGAGAGAGAAAGAGAGAAAGAGAGAGAGAGAGCGAGAGAGACAGAGGCAAAGAGATAAATTAAGGATAAACAGATGTAATATAGACTGATTAACATAGATACATATAATAGCACGATAAAAAAGGAGAAGAAAAGGGGGAGGGGGAAGACTGATAGAGAGATGAAGGAGAAAGTAATAACAATGCATGTAGATTAGTGAAGATGATAATGACTTGGGCCTGGGAGAGGCATGACTCCCGCAAAACTGGTTGCTATGGATCTGCGACCGTTAGAGATAAGGAAAAATATAGGAAGTGTCAGGAAAGGAGACTGGACGACAATAAGAGAGAGAAAGAAAAAGAAAGAAAGAAAGAAAGAAAAAGTCAGGGAGAAACATGCAGACACCAACACACACACACAGACAGACTGAGATCGACACTGAGTACGAAAGGGGGAGTTAGAGAGAAAGCGTCAGAGAGAGAGAGAGAGAGAGAGAGAGAGAGAGAGAGAGAGAGAGAGAGAGAGAGAGAGAGAGAGAGAGAGAGAGAGAAAGGAAGACACATACAGAGAACGAGAGAGACAGACAAACAGATAGATAAATATGCAGATAGATAAATATGCAGATAGATAGATATCCAGATACGATTGATAGACAAAGATAAATACATAAATTACATAGAAAGAAACAAAGAAAAACGATACAGGAAGAGTATAACAGCCACCTAGATAGATAGAAAGAGAAAGTCATGATAATGCATACAGATTCGTGAAGATGATGATGGCTTGGGCTTGGGAAAAGCATGCGTGGGTAGGGAACCCAATTTTCGAACTCGAGATACAACTTTTTGGAAATAAAATTATGTTAAAGCGCTTTTTGGGACCTACCTCTTGTCAAAACGAATGATCTATAGCCTACAAATTGAGCAGTTTATAGCACTTTCATTTTTACCGTATCTTACAGCTGAGAAAAAATTGACTTCAAAAAGGTTGTAAGTCTAGATACGAACCTTTATTTCAAGTATCTGTGCCGTTTATATCGTATGAGTATCTACACATAGAAGTCAATGTCTGGGTCGGATCTTGATTTATAACTATTTGGACTGGGAAATATGTTTACAGCTTTCCATGTATTTACTTTTTGTTCTGTTATACGACTTTCGGACAGTTACTTAGCTATATGCAGATACCAAGTCTGTAGTAATAGGTGATCTCAGTTTTTTTTTTCCGAAAATGGTTTTTATTGTTCCGTTAATTTATTTCATTTTGTCACTCTTTTGAATAATCTTATTATATATATTACAATATATATTTTTTCAAATTGACACATTGAGAGTAGGTTTAAAGAAGTTACTATAGGATCTCATATTTTTGTATCGTGTAAGCTCTGAAAGGATACATTGTTGTTATAAGGTTCAAAATTGCCGGATACTAGACTGATCTGTTTTTTGTTTTCACTTATTGAATGACTTACCATGCAGGCCGGTTTCTTTCCGGCACCAATCTACATCTGTAGTGAAGATGGTGTGTTAAGGGAAGCATGAAGGGGACGCATTACTTGCAGTGGAGTCGAGGAGATGGAAAGGACATCACCAAAGATAATTATTAATGAAGGACGTGGAGGAGGCTCTCTTGTTGTTCGAGAGACGCTTGTGTGGAGGTCGGAGACAGTGGTTCACCTTAAATATTATTGTGTCGCCAAAATCCGCCATCTCCTCAAAACAATTGAAATTATCCAAAACGGTTCGATGTCCTGATGCAAATAATGTCCCTTGTATAAACCTCTGTCACATTAAACCACCAACACTATAAATCCACCGTCATTTGTTTGTCAAACAGATAAACAAATGAAAACAAGATTTGTGTACAGACAAAGACACACGTTAGATGAAACGAACCAAATTCAGACATGAAGAAATATATTGTTTTTGTTACTTCTATCAATGAAAATGTCTAAATGTTTAAATTTCTATTTTTTACACGCAAGTTATACTTAAACAAAACATAGCAGTTAATAATAATCTATTTCACAATCTTTTTTTCTTTACCCTTGTTTTGATAAACACTACATAATGATATACACCTGCAATCATCTCACAAAATATGCCTAGGAAAAAAAAAACCAATAAATCTAAAAAATGTGTGGGCACAGCTCTGAAAATTTGGTTGAACAATCTTTAGCATCGCTTGCCGTTTGTCGATGGAGCGAAACAGATGATGACAAGCTCCGTGACTTAATCGCCGCTAAACGGAAGCAGGACGTGACTCGAATAAACCTGGGATAGTCCCGAGGTAGCAGCAACAAGGGTGATTGATGAACCTCATCCTCACATCAAACAAAGTCCTAGTCCGCATATATGCGCTGCGAAATTAACAGACATAATGGTTTAAATATCTTTTGCGTGAAAAACATGTCTATGGATAATAAGATTTAATTTTAATAATCCGACTCAAAAGTTATGTGTATTTAAACTACTTTATATAGTTTTCAATTTTAGCCGGACGTTTTTCTTCACGATGTTATGTCGTTACCATTACTGTGTGAACTGTCCAGGACATTATGGGAACAACATAAACACATTGACGGAGTAGGCGTTTTAATTTGAATGTGATGGTTTCCTAACTTCTAACGTTAGGATCTATGCTATGTCGTGGACGAATACCAAACCAATGTCTTACAATTTTACGTGCTGTCAAATAAAGTTAGTGCGGGGATTCTTAAACGCCTGTCTCAGCTGGTTACATTATGCTGGAACCAATCGAACCAATGAAGGTGGCGGCCTTATCAGGTTTCGAACCAGGAACTTTCTGCTTAGAAGCTTCGCGTTACCTCTCCCCCTCTCAATGCAGTACCCCTCAAACAAATCAATAGCTCTAAGTGCACACTCATACCTCAAAATATTACAAAAGACAAAAAACTTTATACATGTATGCACTGTCAAAGGAAATGCAACTTAAGGCTCGTGAAACTGAACTTAATCATTTTAGCTTCATTTCTACATTATCGTAGTCAAGAAGACACTAATCAATAGCTTTAAAAAACTATCATGATGCAAATCTAAATTAAGTACAAAAAAAAAAAAACAAAACAACTCCTACTCTCTCAAACAGCTATATAGTGCTTGCTGACTCCAACCTGTGCACTCAATATTTGCAATAATTCATTAATTGACACAAAAACAAGCAAAATATGCAAACAATTGAAAAAAAATGACTGGGTGAACCCAGGGGCCTTTTTCGTTGGTTTAAAATTGATATAGGCGTACTAACCAAAGAAATTAAAACAAACAATATTAGACTTCCTACAACATCCGCTCTGAAAAGTGACTAGAGTAGAATCTGTGTATTATCTTTTTATTCAATGAAGTATAAAGTAGTAAGATCTACAATAGTACATCAATAAAAGAACTGTTCTAAAAGAATCAAGTAGTATAATTATATGAATAAATAAGCGGTCCTAACACATTTGCCATGGATAACTAATGATACTATTTATTATTCAGCTTTGCTCAAACACAACAAATAGTTAATTTACAGCGTTATTGCTCCGCGGAAAAAATAGAGCTGTAATAAACGTATCATAGCGTTTTGTGTTTGCAAGAATTTCTCCGTGCAGTGCTTCTTACTGTTTTACGCCTATGCGTATGATAAAATGTCTTTATGCCAGAAAAGTAGTAACACTGGATTTAGAGAAACCAGACAGTTCTCCGTTGTTCAGTCGCTGATTTTTCCACACTTTTAGATTCATATCCATCTAAGTGTTTATATGTTATAGCTGTTATATATTAAATTTCGTAGCTGATGTTAATCTAGCTCTAAATCGGTTAACTAGAGAATAGCCTTTTCTTGTTGCCCCCAGTTAAAATTCTGTTCTGATGTACTAAACAAAAATAAAGGGAAGTTAACAAAAAATATTTTCAGATGAATGGCGTTTAATTTATTTGGGGAAAAAAACATCACCACACCCAACAAGAACAAGAATAACAACAAAAAAAACACAAAACAACAACAACCCCCCCCAAAAAAAAAGAACAACAACACACAACAGCAACAAAACAATAACAACGACAACAGTAATAAAATGAAAAAGATCAACATTTTCCTCATTACACATAACATGATTAATGGCAACAACAACAACAACAACAACAACAACAACAACAACAACAACAACAACAACAACAACAACAACAACAACAACAACGACAGAAACAACAACAACTACAAGCTATCCATGCAATGTTTTTATTGACCACACTATGCAAAATACTTAATATTTATTTGCGTCACGAGAAAAGGTTTTCATTCAATAATATCTCCATGTTCGTGAGATAGAAAGAAGAAAATACAAGTTTTCACTTCGTATTTTAAAGCTATATTGATATTTTTATTCTTTTCACATCCTCCACATATACACACACACACACACACACACACACAAACCTCACTTAAATTCGAAATCTTCTTTGGAGACCTTTAAGTATTTTACAGGATATAATAATTTACTATTATAATGTATCTGAAACAAATCTTAGTGTTCACGATAGACCAAAGGCAATAACAGTTAACACCGGCCCATCTCGCAGAGCGGAGCCATGTACTTTTTCCGGGACTAACCCCCTTTCGTGTGGAGCAAGCAATCTCTAACCGGAAGCGGAAGAGTCAAGGGCTGACAATCGTGCTCGGTGGAGAACGTACCTAGTTTGTCAGATCGGCGTTGGTTGGAGGGAGAAAGACTTTGGTAGGGGTAGGGGGAGTTGGCAGGAGGAGAGGGTGGCTTTGGTAGGAGGAGAGAAGACTTTGGTAGGGGGATGGGGACTTTGGTAGGGGAGGGGATTCTTTAGTAGGGAAGGGGGACTTTGATATGGGGAGTTGATAGAGGGTTTCGTAGGGAGGTGACTTTGGTTTGGTAGGGGGGTTAGTTGAGGAGGGGTATACCTGCTGGTTTATCTATTGGGTATTAATTGGGGTACGCGCATTTAATTGCGCGCGTGTGTGTGTGTGTGTGTTTGTAAAAAGGGGGTGGGAGGGAAGTGATCTGCCAGTTCGATCATTAGCAGGGGGAAATGGAAGGAGAGAGGGTGGTTCGTCAATTGTGGCTTTGGCATGGAGTGGGGTGGGTGCTGGTTAGGCCTAGTTTGTCACTAACTGAGGCGTTGGCGGGAGGTGATTGCAGAGGAAAAGCCCGCTAGTGGGAATCTAATGTGTCAGTGCGGAGACCCGGGGGCCACAGGATTTATTGTCGATCAGTGCTCTGTCCAGATTAATGCCGTGCACTTTGCAGGTTTCTACCGGGCAGCGAGCCGGATCTGGGGGAGACCAGCAGGGCAGCTCTTGTCACGCTGACTGTTCATGGAGTGTGAGGTGGCACAGGTGGTAGAGTGTTGGTCCCTCAATTGGGAGGTCCCTGGTTTGAAACCAACGAGTGGTCATGTATTTATTTGTCTTATTTAGTCCTGGTTGAGTCAGTGTAATTATAAAGTGACCGGCTGAGACAGCAGTAACGGTATCCCCGTACGATCTCTGTGTGGCAGCACATTAAATCGTCATACTTAGGCATGGAGTCTGGTCAAAATATATAATATATAGGGGTGACGTTGGATGCTAAGCAACAAAAAGAATAAACAACACTGACTGGCCCATCCCCTTAAGCCCATGTCACAGGATTTACCGCATTAAAGAACTTATTTTGCATAACGAGATTAATAGCAATCTCTATTGTATTGAATTCTTAGCATAGTTACGGTAAAATGATACCCATTATAATCAACTCACTCACCAACCCAACAACATAAACAACCCCAACCCTGCCTAGTAACACGATATATTAGCTATGCATTTTGAGAGTCTGAAATATGTGAATGGTTAAATTATGTTAATATTAGAATAGTTACGGTAATTATTTTGCACAGCGAGATTTACAGTAATATATTGAATTGTAATTTTGCCTAAAGCTGTTCTTGTTGATTAAGATATTTGGGAAAGTGATCAAAACAATTCACTTTAGCATCATTAAAAGGAAAAAAAAACAACAAACAACAACAACGACAACAACAACAACAATAACAACAACAACAACAACAACAACAACAACAACAACAACAACAACAACAAACAAACAACGACGCAAACATACATGTACAAACAGATAGCTTCTTGACTCCCTGCTAATAATTATCAAAACATTGACACAAGGTGTTTCGCTGGTGATATGGGACATAACCGATTGGTGTGGGTGAAACAAAATCAGTTTCACGGAAAAACTGAAAAATAAGCAACAATTTAATGACAATAATAAGAAAATAGCAACAAAAACAAAAATAACAAAAACATTGACAAAAAAAAGCTTTCAGCACCAACGAAAAAGATGGTTGACATAATTGATTGATGTGAATGAATACGTTAATATAGTAAACAAACAACTACTACTAAAACAACAGCAGTACAAACAAAGACAACAAGGACAACTTCATCAACGAAAAGGCAATGCAAAACGAAATTAACAGCAACAACAGTTACAACAACACTAACACCGGTAACAACAACAACAACAACAACAACAACAACAACAACAACAACAACAACAACAACAACAACAACAACAACAACAACAACAACAACGACAATCTACACGACAGCGGAACACACATAACGCCATTACAAATTTCCATCCAATTTTTTGTTTTAAACATGGAAGTGAAGGGGAGTATTTTGCATCGTCTGTTGTGTTCTGAAACTTACAAAACAACCAGACACCATTTTTTATATGCTTAAAAGGAAATCAGACTTCTGTCTTCAAAAAGATTAAAAAAAAAAGATACAAAACAGTCTTGCAAATCATGGATCAAATAAAATATGCAAACCCTGATAAATATGTTTCTAAATCACAGAGCACAATGAAGATAGAAAAGACAATAATTGTAACAAACCAATTAGATCCAGCCGTCACAAGGACGATGTAGGAAAAAGGATAAAGACACAGTCTACCTTTGCTAATCGCCTTCAACTCGACACGAAGACGAGAAATCTGGTATTTCGGATGGGCGCAAAGTGCTAATCTTGATAAATTCGTCTCGCTGTCGGGGTAATGTGAGATCTAGAAGCATGGAAAATATGGGAGGCGAAAAGCCCACATCCAAATTACATGTATTCCAAAATGGAGATTTTGCTTCTTGTTTGTGCAGTTGCGCAAGAGCTACCCTAGTCCCACTGTCACAGTTTTCGAACAATGTTAAATTTTATTTCGCAATATCAGAAAAGAGAAACATTAAAATGTCAGAGTTGGACATTAAATCTAATGCATTAATTTGCAAAATCAAACCACTAATGTTATGTTGCAGTTCTTGCACCAAAAGACCTGGGTAGAAAGGTAAGGTTGTTAGATTTAATTATTTGCACTCAAGTAAGCTATTATAGATCTACAAATTTATCGAAGATGTATGGCACAGTATCTTTTCTTCTTGAAGACAATAAAAATGAACACATTTTAGGAAGACGAATATATTCCGTCAACTGGGAAGATAAAGTCAACCCCTTGATCGCGAGACGGACGAATTCGTCTATTGCCGGTTCACCGGGAAGCGAACGATTTCGCCCGCATTGTGCGTAGATTAGATTACGAAGCCGAAAAAATTTGGCCAATCCGTTTATGATTGCGAATAACGACCGTTTTGTTTACATGACATGTTTCTTTGCGTTTCACTACAAATTTGACGAAAAAATTAGCAAATTTATCCAGCAATCAAGTGAAAAAACCAACGTGTTTTATGTAAATTGGTTTGATTTTTTTTGTTTCGTCCATCGCCAGCAACTATAGTATATGCGGAACGGGTCCCAAATCTAACGTCTGGCACCTTTTCTTTCTGTCACCCAGAGACAGAGCTCGGTAGGTACATTTCTATTCCAGCCGTCGTATTACACTGGCACCAACCCCGCCCCAACAGATAGAAAACAAAGTGATCAGATCATGGGTCTTGTAAAACTTTTTTGTTGCTTAGCTCCCCCAACGTCAGTACTATATTGTCTATATTGTCGACGAGTCCCAAGACTAAAGTCTGACAAATATTCGTGCTGCCAGTTAGAGACAACGAGGCGATACCATAACTCCTGTATCAGACGGTCAAATTATAATGACACCGACCCAACCTGTAGGGGACGGAAACGAACGTATTAATTTTCGACGCATCATGGGTTTCGGACCAGGCACCTGCAGCCCAGGATATTCGTGAAAATGACTATCATTGTTAGACCAAATCATTTTGCATGTGCGATCGGTGTACAATGAGGTCTTTGAATCTGTCTTCTTCTGCGATTAGTTCCCAGGACTGTGCTCTTTTTATCACTAAATCGCAAACAACACATGAGCCGTCTCGATTTGCTGGCAGCTTTGAATCTTCAACGTCATTAAAGTCCTTCAATACGAATCGGTTTAATTAGAACTAGTGATGAAAACCGTAATGCATGATATCGATGAAGTTTTCATCCAAATCTAAATCAAAATCTAGCGGATTTACTCTGTAGAGAAGCCCTTCTTGAAAGATTAGGTAACCACGCTCTAATGCTATTCGTATTCATTGCATTCCCAACTGATCTCCCCATCTAAGATATTCTTAAACATCACTGTTCAAAATGAGGCCATCCTCTCAAACAATTTCCAAGACTATCCTCAGACAATCTACGTAATGCCACATAGAAACAGTGTGGGAATACCAGCGCTTCTACCTCGGGCAGTTACAGGATAAGTGTTGACAAAGTCTGCTCTCTATTCTTTTCATCAAAGTCGAATGTTACAAGAAAAAAAGCGGATGAACATAGCTGCGAGGCCTGAGAGTCACGATATATTACTGAAATTATTGAGAATTATATGGCTTTGCTTTTCTTGGCAGTGGTACAAACAACAATCTATTGCGCTTATCTAATGCCCCCCAAAAGCTTATACCCTACAATATAGAAGTTACCGTGCTGACGTGCCGTAAAAACAAAATGACTCATTCGTTTAATGATTTTTTTCTACTTCTGTCTAGTATCTACTCCTTCCTTGCTCATGAGAGGTGTGTATTTTCGTTCAGCAGATAGGAAAACCAGAATATTTTAAGACGCCGTGGACAAAATATCAAACACTAGAATGACGCTTCTTGAACATTTTCCTTTATTTTTTTCCCATGGAAAATCCAGTCAGTTCTTCCTCAAAGAGGTTTAATAGTACAAGGACACAAAAATCAATGTTAGCCTTCTTTTTTTTCTTCTCAAATGTCATTTCTATAAAGCGGCATTCACACCATTTAACTGCCTAGATTATTTTCGAGGCCATCTATGCCCAGTCTCACCGATTTTACCCATTTCAGGGTCAGCTTCGAGTCTCGTGGCTTGTCAAGATCTTCCAGTGATTTGTCCAACAATTTCCGGCCCCGGATTGCCCTCCCCTTGTCGCTCCGCTTCCAACGGTTTTACTCGCTGCTCAGTGGGCCGTCAGGGTTGCCGCCCTTTCACCGAACTGGTTCATTGAATGCTAAAATTGACCTCATTTTCACCGAAACTTTTTTTTTCAAATTGTTTTTAATGCGTTTTTCTGTTAGTGTTGATCGATTCCTATTTTTTTGTCAACGGCGAAGAACTAAAATCTACAGCCCACTGACACTATCACTTGGAACCAATTGAATTCCATAAATAAGCATTCTACGCTAAAATGTGTTACGTTTACATCAAACTCGTTAATAAATTGTTAAAACTCTAAAACTCATATAGCTTTATGAATTTTTTTGTTTGCTTGTGTCCCGAGTTGTTTTTTTTTTTTTTTTTTGGGGGGGGGGGGATGTCGTAAACACCTTCTGACGATGTTTGTATTAATTCAACTTGATCATTCGTTTTATGTTCATATGGTTGTCATAACGTTTGTATAATTATGTGTACAATTATAAAGATCTCTTGTTGATATCGATGATCTTTGTTGGGGAAGTTTCGCTCTTTTCGTGTTTTTTCATTAAGGCCAGAATACATAAAAGGCTTTATGTAAAATCACTGCAAAGGGTAAACAATTGTTTATCCTCTAAACAAAATATTTTGGTGGTCTCTTTGTTTTGAGTCAACAATGGCAAGTTGTGATTCTCTATAAAACGATCTTTGCAGAAGTTGTGTGGGCTGATAACCGATATTTTCTAGGATAATAACCAACTCTGGTATTTTAATCTATTTGTCTGCTTTATTCATCTTTCATTTTTCCTGCAGTGGTTACCTATATGATCTGGTAGAGTAAGCTATGTTTTCAACGGACAGAAACTATTTTGAGATGGTAGCCTATTTTTCCTGGCGTGATAAGTTATCACTGTCTAGGTGGTTACCTTTCATTTTTATGATGGTATCTGAATTCACATATTTTATGGGGTCGTAACCTACATTTTCTAGAGTGGTTGCCTATAATTACGGGGTGGTAATCTATTGTCTGGGGGTAATAATCCAATTTTTCTGGAGTGTTCACTGTTCGATCGCGGCTGCGCAAACTCATCCCAAACTTCGCTAAAACATGCTCGAGTTGGGTAGAAAGACACAGTGAGACTACAGGGTGAAATCCTCACAGATTTATGGGTTTTTCATCATTGGGCCAAGACTGAAGAAATGGGTTCGAAAATACCCGCACGGATTTATGTGCTTTGCCAACGGAGAGGGTCGTCTCAAAACAGACGGAAACATTACTAAATTGTGAAGATCTTATATGACAATAATAAAAAAGCCTATAAAGACTTTGTATTTTATTTTAGTATAAACCAAAAACAATCTCAACATCCATAATTCAATTGAAACTTTTTTTTGCTTTACTACAGCGTTTTTATAGTTCGGTTATTTCTTGCCGAATTTTATTTGAAGAAGAAATTACGCTGAACAAATATGCAAACTTCCGAGTCTTACCTATTTTGTTTGAATCTTTCAAAACTCAAGTCATATTTGTACAAAGCAATTGAAATGTTGTACCCATGTGTTCACGGCAACGAATATACTCCGATTTCTGGATCTTCAGGTTTTTCTTTCATCTACCTCAGGGAGCCCCTTGCATCCCCATGGGGCTCTGAGAACAACTGAAAAGGCTGTCAGATGGCGATAAACGGCCGTGCTCACTGACCAAGCAGGGGCAGATAACTGTGAGCAGTTGTAATTGCAAAAGTTTACACTACTTCAGACCGTAGTTTAGACATGTTCTAATCGGCGCACATTGAATAAAATTATCTTTATGTATTGATCAAATCTCCTTCTTCAATCAGTTCAGTTGTTTTTTGTGTGCAACATACGTTAAAAAAACCAAGGCAGTTAAAAAGGTTTTTTAAGACTCTCGTGATTTTTAGTTTGAATATCTACAACTTTTAGGTCTTACAGCCTGATGCAACTGTGAAGCGAAAAAAATGTGTAAGTACCCAACTGAATTGAATAATTCTAATTAAATACACGGGAACTATTTCCGTGAACGTCCAAGTGTAGTGCACATAGATCCAATAGAAAATAACAGTGAATACACCTGAACTCTATGGGTAGTAAGGACAGCGTTGCTATAACAAACTCAGACCTCAGACTAAGAGTAGTTCTAAACAATAAAAAATACCCTGACTCCAGGTTCTTAGTTCATAGCTTTGTAAATGTTTTATAGATTTTCTAATTGCTTTTTCATGTCTTTCTGAGCACAAATAATGACAAAGAGCATTCATACTGCAGCTATTAATTCTATAAAGATAAAAAATAACAACAACAGAAAGCAACATCAAAATTAAACAACGTCAACAACAACAACAACAACAACAACAACAACAACAACAACAACAACAACAACAACATTTTTCATTAATTGAATGATGCAACCAGCTTGGTTGAATCCACGAATAGGATTCGTGTATAATAATATCATTGTTAGCATTACACAATCTATCTTTAGAATAACCGCAGAATGAGCACATTAGTTACATTACCGCCATGCCCGGGGTTTCAGTGCGACCAAATATATTTCCCATTTTTTTGTAATTCGCTCGGCCTCAATATCACCTGCAAACAGCAGTTGGGGCGCATTCTTTAACATGACAGACTATGCAGCAATAGAGATTTCAATTAAGCCATTAACGCAACCCCTTGTTGTGAACGACAGGGAAATAGTCAATACTAGTTTTACTCACACATTAAAACTTTGAATGACTCACCTTGCCACAAAAATTGTTCAATTCATGAAGCAGTAGGACTGAATTTTGGGGAGGGGAGTGGGATAAATTTTCATTAAAAATATCCTAACTGAGTCACTACCACCTCATATTTCATGGGTAGACACAGGGTTTTTCAGCATTATTTCGAAAGTGAACGTCAATGCGCTGGTAAAACAGGTTTATGGTATTAATCTTGCCCTAAAAACGGTGTATAATACTGAATCAGTTAATACCTAATTATCATTGCTTTTAGAGAAGAGTAGAAAGTTGAGACCAGAGAAAAAGAGGTCGATACATGTAGCACTTATACATACAATAACGTTTTAATTGCCGCAGTCTTATTAGGCAATAAAAGGGACTACCGTTTGGGGTGAACGCCTTTCTAATTTATTCTGTCGCTAAAGGAACAACGGACATCGACTTTAGTGCATTTAAGCTCAATATACACGGTTTATGCACAGGACAACGCCGTATTGTACATTCATGAAGCTCTTAAATAATTACATGAACAACTCGAGGAAAAGAGAATAATACTTTAAAACGAAATAAAAACACACAACAAAAACAATAACAACAAACAACCAACAAAAACTGGCTTTAGTTTGAGATTTTTGATACATTAAATAGAAACTTATACTTATAGTACTTTTTAGGGTAGACGAATTATGATGAAAGACGTCGTCCTGATCTAAGTAAACTTTGAGTAAAGCCAGCACGGTTCACCTCACATCGTCAGTCGTGCTTTATGGTCTAACTTGTCCGTACGTCGTGGGCTCCATTTGTGAATTTGGATATTTGAGGAGCACATTCAATTTTAAAGGAGAACTACATCATACATCGCATTACAAAAATATACATTGCAAGTAATTTATTTTAACCAAAAAAAAAAAGCTAACATATAAAGTCTTTTCTATAATTTCCAACAGATGTTGAAAGAAGACTATAGTTTATTCCTTCTGCTTATCTATACCCATCTCGCTTTACAGACAAAGGAGGGGGGGGGGAGGCGAACTGGCTCAAATGGTAGAGCGTTGATCTCCAAATCAGTAGGTCAGCGGTTCGAATCCCACGATCGACAGACCTATTTGTCTTATTTCGTCCCCTTCCGTTTGGGTTGGTGTCAGTGACCGGCTGACACTGGAGTCATGATATCCCCACCCTGTCTCGTGTGTGGCAGCACAAAAAATTGTCACACGTAAGTCTACAATATAGCCTATATGGTGCTGACGTTGGATGTTAAACCAACTCAACTCAACTCTTACAGACAAAGGCATGGTCAAGCAAAAGACAGTACCACACCAGGTTCTGCCACTGTAGATTACACACTAACTGCCTCTGGACCAAGACGTCTACATATTCATATCTTATTCCTTATTCATGACCATTAAAACGGTGAAGGGAACAACTGCCTTGGCCCCATCTAAGAAAGCGCGATCGATAGTGAACGAAGCCCAGCGTTCAGTTATTGGCGCTATAATTCCCTAGAAACCCGGGAATTATCCGCGAAGGACAAGCGCAGCTCTGCAGAGAATTTCTATGAATAGTTTTTTCGTCCCCTCCGCCCCAAGGGAGCTCCACAAGATAATCTATGCGGCACTTTCCCTGCTATAAAAGTCACCGTAAAGATATTGTGAACCAAAGGGCAATATACTGTTACTAGTATACGTGTAGGCGGTAATACATAAGTAACGCACCTACCAACAAAGGCACCTTTTAGTCTTTTGTTCAAAGCACTCAAGCATCAAAACTTGAAAAAAATTATTTTGATTTATGAAGTACTAGATAAGTAGTTTGAAGAAAACCATACATTCTTTGTAAAGGAAAGAGATCACACAAAGTTGATAGCTTCTAGTTTCTTTAAAATACTTGCTTATTATTTCAAAATGCTAATTTGGGATTGAAAAAAAAAAAGAAAAAAAAAACCCACAAAAAAAACAACAACAACTAAACGAAACAACAACAACAAAACTCCATGATATTAGTATTATATCCAAAAACCAGAGCGGTCCGTTTCCTTTAGTTTGTTTACTTTTTGAGAGATAATTTTCATTCGATATCGTCCTTGAATGCGATATTAATACGTTTTAAGGGAAATTTTTCATACTTTATTAGATCTGTTTATTACATCATCAACCTTCAAGGCCATGGCAGTTGTATAATTCTATAACCATTACAACCACCAAAGAGTGGCCACTTTTTAAATACCCCAAACCCAAAAAACACCCCTAAACAAAATAAAAAGAAAGAAAGAAGCAAACAAAAAAACAAAACGAACACGAAAGAAAAAAAACGATAATAAAAAAACGAAAGCAGTCTAAACAATACACATAGTAAACAATCACACAAAGAAGTCCTGGATTTGTGCAACCAGTGAAAAAACCCTCTCTCGCATGTTTTTTTCGATTCCAAGGCTGCGAATTCGATTGGTTTTTGAACGCTCAACGTCAGGTGCACGGCGACATTGTGGATGCGTCCCAACACTAACGTCTGCTTATTGCATGTGTTACCAGTACAACAGAGTGCGGGGCTAAATCAGACAAATAAATATTTGAGCGATTGGGTCGCATAAACCTGTGACCTCTCTATTGTGAGACTAACACTCTACCACTAGAGCCAGTTCGCTCTCCCCTCCCCCCAATCCTCAACTGTCGTACTTTGTTGAGATCCATCAAAAAACAAAAAACAAAACAAAACAAAACAACAAAACAAACAACAACAACAACAATAATAATAATAATAATAATAATAATAATAATAATAACAACAACAACATCATCATCATCATCATCATCAACAACAACAACAACAACAACAACAACAACAACAACAACAACAACAACAACAACAACAACAACAATATTAATAATAATATCACTAAAGAAGGTGTTCATGAAAAACATACAAAGATACAAATAAATACGTTTTTAAATAATATTGAAAAGCGAAAGCAATTTTTGTGTACAATTTACAGAAAATACAAACCAACTCTGACAGATTTCCTTTGAAACACACCAACTCAAACAATCCCTCACAAATAAAATTTAAAATAGGAAAAAAAACAAAACAAAACAAAAAAACATTAATATCAAACAAAATTGAAATGCTCCTAAAAGCGACGCAAGAAATTGAAAACTTTTTGCCTTCTCATACAAACACACACACACACACACACACGCACTCTATTTCTTGAACGATAAATATAAAAAAGAGTAAACAAAAAATAATAACACACTCTGTTAGATTTTGTCATTAAAACGAAAAGTTCGAAATGGAACTAAGCTAGTTCAAATTATTTTAATCTGTTAACAATTATTGTAAATCATTAATTAATGGACTGAAGTTAAATGGCGTGATTATGAACCGACAACTTTATTAAGTTATTTTAATCAGCATAAGAAACATAAAAACTACAAGAAAAAGAAACAACAAATCGAACATTAGCTCTCTCAACTAAATGTAACAAATTAAACTAAAAAAAGAAGAAAAAAAGGACAACATTTCTTTTTACTGAAGTTGGAAAGTAATCTTCGATTTTTATTATTTCTAACCCCGAGTGCTTCCTAGAGTGGGAGAGGAAAATTACACAGTTATATACTATATATCCATAAATATCACAATATAACAATGTAGATCTGGGCTCGCAATAGTGAGATATAGCGCCTGATAGAATAAAAGAACAGATGATTAAACGACAGAACCTCAGGTGGTCGCTTTGGAATTACGCAACAGCTTAGAGTTTTTTTTTCTTTTTCAGAAAAGTAAACACTTTTGGAAGAAATGTAAGGAAGTCGTTTACATTACATCGACAACTTTCAATAAATTTGGTACGGAAATAGCTAAATGGAAATTCTTGTTAAAATTAATTGAACACCTTTAACCAGTAAAGTTAAAAACAAACAAATTAACAAACAAACAAACAAATAAAACCAACATCCCTAAAAAACAACACTCCCCCCCCCAAAAAAAAACAACAACAACCAACAACAACAACAACAACAACAACAACAACAACAACAACATCCCAAAAAAACTACAACAACCCCCTAGAAAACCACAGCAGTGTAAACTAATATTGTTCTGATATATTTTCCTTTGACTCTAGATACAAAGTAATGTTTACCTAATTTGGTGACTTTACCTGTTAGTTTTTGGAAGCCTCGCTATTTATAAAGCCCAGGTCTTGAACGCAAGAAGTCTTTTTTTTTATTAACTTGATGAAGGATCAACTTATTAAACGCCCTAACACCAGCGTTGCTAACACGACAGCTTGTTATGACGCCTAACTGAGCCTCCATAAACACAGGCCAGGTGATCAAAGTTAATTTACCTTTACAAGTCAAGGTAGAATTTGCTTTGGCTGTATATTATCTTTTACATAATCCACGTTAGCCTCAAGGTTTTATCGAGGTCAAATCCAAAGACTACCGTCAGACAATTCTATGTATTATCAGATAGGTGATACCAGGACTTAACTCTTAGCTGGCCAAATTAATTACACGCACACCGACCCAAATAGTTGGGACAAAGGCCGCTTAATCTGTATTAAAGATGAGAAGTTGCCTTATAATTATATGCTAGAGTTTAAGATACTATATATTTTAAACTTTTCTTAACTTAGCGAAACAGTTGTATGTCTAAACGCATAGACTTGATATCTACCGTAACATACGCTTTAACCTATCCTTTTCAAAGCCGTGAAAAGACTTCTAGGGTAGAAAGTATGACGCCTCGTTCTTACAACTCGTCGTGAGATATGCCAGTGAAGACGAGTTGCAACCTACCACGGCGTTTTACTTACGGCTGTAGCTCATTCCATGAACAGGTGATCATTCTTCCACAAGCCTGGGGATGAGACACCAGGGCTAATTAGTTTGTTTCTAAACACAAACAAATAACAAACAAAAAAGAAACAAAAACAAAAACACAAAGGGGGTGGGGGGGGGGGGGGGGGGGGGGGGGGGGGGGGGGGGGGGGAGAGGGAGAGGTTGGGTGTGTAGTTCACATTTTTTAAATTTTTATCTTCAATCGAATACATTCGTATCAATAACTCAGACACATGTAAACAAAATTAAATATGTATAGATCTTTTCCAAAACTTTATCGCCATCGTCAAAGAATTACACGTAGTTATTAAGTCACTGAGGCATTTGTGTGCATCGGCCAAAGTTTTCGAAACTTTGCATGCATAATTATAAAACATCTTTAATCAATAGAACTATCTTCAAGCTGCTTTTTAATACATTGATTGGGAAAAAAAAACTAGTAGGAGCTTTACCATACCCTTTACGAACATTGGAGTTATAGGAATGTACAAACACTGGTATGTTAGATAAGAAAGATAATAACTATTGGCATCAAACCTATTGTTTCCCATATGTCATACTTATTTTTATCCTTATTTTCTCTCTCTCTCTCTCTCTCTCTCTCTCTCTCTCTCTCTCTCTCCTAACCTAGCAATGTGTGAATTATGGACTGCCGTTTATCCTGTCTGAAAGAAGGAAATGTTAATGATTTTTTTGTCTGGCCCGACACGAATACAGAGCTCTGTAGTAATTGAAATCGCAAGCTATCAACTACATTGTACTATGAAAAAAGAGAGAGAGAGAGGGGGGGGGGAGTAATTACGAACTTACTCTCTCTATATACAGCTAAAATTACTGCCTTCTTTTTTGTGAGTCAGGTTATCTGTCTCTCCCTTACTCTCTCCCTCAATGTCTTTTTATCTGCCTGTCTCTCTTTCTTACTTTCCTTTTGTCCGCCTGTCTCGGTCTACTACAACCTCTCTCCTTTTCTTCACTTTTTTACTGATTAGCTTCACTGTCTTCCTTCGCTGTTCCTTCTCTTTTGTATGTCTGTCTCTATGTCTTTGTGCCTGTCTATCTCTCTCCCCCCTTCTCTCTCTCTCTCTCTTTCTCTCTCTCTCTCTCTCTTTCGCTGTCTCTCCGTCTGTCTCTCTTTGTCCTTCTATCTTTTCTATCTGTCTCTATCTCATCCCCTCTATCCATCTCCATCCACCCTCTCATATATTTTCTTACTCTCAACATTTTTCTCCCTACATATTGCTCTCTCCTTTTCCGTCTGAAAATCTTATGTAGATTTTACACGCAGACATTTCTAATGGTTGTAAATCGACTCTCTATTTCTTGGTTCAGTTTTATCTTCGCTCCCATGAGACTAAGACCTCCGTAGAAAATCTACATTTCGGGACGTTTTTTAACTTCTCCGAAAAGAGGAGAAAACTTTTGTTTTATCCGCTATTTAGATCGAGTTTGTCTCATTTTCTAAGATCTAATATCCAACGTTTTAATCGTATTCTCATTATTGCCTTCCAAGAAAGTGGGAGAACTTTAGTAAATAATGAAATCACACTTCTTTCAGCACATTCTTTAACTGGAAATAAATATTTCACCAGCCTTAAAAATAAACTCAGCAGTTGACTATTTTTAAAACACATGTATAACTAATACGAGCAAATATTTTACATTCTTTTTCTTACCTAAAAATTACGCAATATCAACTATCATCTGGGATCTTTTGTATTAAAGGAGAGAGAGAAAGAAAGAAAGAAAGACAGAGAGAGAGAGAGAGAGAGAGAGAGAGAGAGAGAGAGAGAGAGAGAGAAAGAGAGAGAGAAAGGGAGAGAGAGACAAGATAAAGAGTGAATGTGCGTGGATGATAGATAGAAATATAGATAGGGACAGATATAGAGAAAGAGATAGTGTCAGTTATTAGGGTAAAGAAAGTGCTAAAAAGAGATAAACACTATATCAATTCTATCAAAAGTTAGAATGTTGATCAGGGTTAAGTTTGATTTAAAGCCTCCTGCGTCATTGGTAATATTATACTGACACCGATCCAAGCAGTAGGGGGCGAAATTGAACAAAAACATTATGTTTATTGATCGGTTCTTAAGTATTTATTGCGCAGGAGAAAAACAAAGCATCTGAACCAAAAGAGGAAATAATAAGTAAAGAGTTTGGCAATTAATTAGATAACAAAATTTTGTAAAAAGGAATTTTTTATATCGCGAATCATTTACAATAAAAAAAACAGAAAGAGAAAAGAAACACGTCACAACAGCTGTAACTTATCTTCTTTTCATTATAGAGAAGTGTTTTATACATGGTATTGATTAGCAAAGTGAAAAACACGATTCACAACGCAATCTTCGACAAAATATCCTTTAAAAAGCAGTATTTTGAGGGAAGAATCATTTGAATAAAAAAAAACAACCAAAGTACTTCTTGAAAAAGGAAATATAAATAGAAGCTCTTACTACTTCTTTTGATAACTGAGATGTATATATTTGAGAACGACATCATTTAATTAAGTATTTAATCAAAAATTGTCCAAAGCATGCTCATCCTCAAGTTATTTTACTTTTTTTAAATAAACGAGATGAAAGATGAAGGAGTCCATACCGCACTTGCATGATATTGAACCGTTTCTGGTACATGTAATAATACAAACTTGAGATAATTCGAATGAATTCGATTGGTACTGGAGGAAACCTATTTACTTTTATCAGAACCGACCTAATCAAAAGCAGTGCAGTAACTTTTTTTTTATGTGTCTACCGTCTGAGTTACACTGAGCCATGGAGCCCTTGCGATAACCGGCCCATAACAAAACGAAGACGATAGGAAAAAGAATCCGCACCAGCGTCCAATCGTATAACTATCCCAGACTTGCGGAGCCAATGAGCGATCAGAAAACCAAATATCTATGCGGCGTGATTGTGTCACCTGATATCATTGGGTAAATCCCAAAGCCTGCATTGGAAGCATCACACAGTGTACTGCTATCCCCTGCTATCCCAGACAAGTCAACAATTATATATACTCCATAATACATGACAGGGTCGGCCAAGCAAAGCCAACACCAGGCCTTTTCATACACATTGTTCAATTTACTACAACACAGACAACACTCCATTTCCATACATAACCAATTTCGTTCTCCCAAACTTGCAATACAGACAGAAATCTATTTGCACAACCAACTTACCAACAACCCACCTTCTTGACAACTACAACAATTTCGCTGTTTGTTGATGGTCAGAGTTTGGGATCATAGGTGGCACTCTAAGTTTACATGGAACAAATTTCATCAATTAGGGCTAAACCTCCAGCCTTCCCATTTTCCACAACTTTTTAACGAAATTCGAAAACATTTTTTTACACTTGGCGGGAAGATATTAAAAATTTAAAAACTAATCTTATTCCTTTTTAGTTACAGAAAAAGCAAACTAAGAGTAGTATATGGAAGAAGGACGTCGATTTAAAACCCCGACAAGGCATTTTAATTCCTGACAATCTAGGCCTCTAAATCCTCTTTCATCTTTCACATACTAAACTAGATTTACAAAGCAATATGTCTTACTTTAGACTCTAAACGTATCCATTTCTAAACTGGACATACTCTTCTTCATATGTTTTTTAATTAGAACAATTCTATTGTTTATGTCAGGTCTTAAACATACCTAACATCCTACAATAGCTCTTTGAAATTAGATCTATTTGCCTCTTCAGCGTATTTTTGTAACACAAACAAAGCATTCTGCGCCATTTTTATTTCGTCGTATGCCAGTATTTCGGAGACACTCTGCGCTAAGAGAGATTTCGCATTAACTTTCCGGTGATGGTTTTGCCGCCAAAGCGTGAACGATTGAGTGATGGAGTGACCTCCCTCTAAAACAATCTTTACACCATCCCAGCCCGTCGCTGTAAATCCTCGGTTTGCACAACAGTAGAAGCCTTGCAATAAAGGAGCCAATAACAAAACGAAAACCACAGTAAGGGAATCTACACCGGCGTCCAATTCTAGGTCTTTCCTGGATTTACGGAGGCAATGAACGATCAGAACATCTTATGTCTAAAGGGTATTAGAATTGTATGGCTACACTTCCACATTTAGACTGTCAATCCAACTATGTCACCGGAAGCCTGAATTATGTCATAAACTCCATCAAGTTTTGTAAAGTGATTATATAGTCAGTTCTCTCAGGGCCTCCATTATATAAAAAGGGGTGAAATTACGCCATCCGTTGTCATCTGTTGATCGCACAGTCTGTAATTCTGTCCGCTTTAAACGCTCCTTCCGTACATCAGCGATGTGTGATGGACACTGATAACCGTATTAACTGGCTGGCCTACTGCTCCACTAAACATGTCTCATTTGACAGCCAAGATCAATGGGAATTGACATCAACGAGAAAAGATCCCATTAACGCATGACATAGAAGTTAGGCTAACGCCGCGTGTGATTCACGAAATTCGAAGAGCTAGAAGTACCTATGTGCGTTAAGAGATCGTAGAAGCTGTTAAGAGATTGAAGCAGTTGTTCAAGAATCGTAGAAGTTTTTATGAGATGTTCAGAAATCGCAGCTGTTGATTGAAGACCGTAGATGTTATCCAGAGTGCGTAGATATCCAGAGAACAAACGTAGCAGTTGTTCTGAAACTGTAGATGTTTTTACTAGATTGTAAAGGTTGATCAGAAATTGTATAAGTTGTCCAGAGATAAAAAAAAAGTTGTTCACAGCGTATTTGTTCAGAGACTGCAGAGGTTGTTTTGAAATCGGTGTTGTTTAGCGATCCTAGAAGTTGTTGAGAATGTTTAGTTTTTCATAGACCGTATAAGTCGTTCACAGATTATATACTGTGTTTAGGAACCGCAGACTTTATCACAATTCGTAGTAGATTTAAAACTCACAAATGACTTTACCTACAGGAAAATCTAGAGCATCCGAGAGCAGTAATGTCCAGAGCAAAACTGGTTCATATAGATCGGCTTCTAATTTTGTTTTGGATAAGTCGTTCACAGATTATATACTGTGTTTAGGAACCGCAAACTTTATCACAATTCGTAGTAGATTTAAAACTCACAAATGACTTTACCTACAGGAAAATCTAGAGCATCCGAGAGCAGTAATATCCAGAGCAGAGCTGGTTCATATAGATGGGGCTTCTAATTTTGCTTTGGATATTGGAGAATTATGAGAAGTGACACCAGTAAAAAAAACTCCATTAGCAGCTGACGGAGGGAAACCGAAAATAGAGGACCTATCACGACGGCTTCCGACATGGGCCTAGATCTAGTCAATGGCTTTATTAGGGCCACATTAAAGTAAACCATAAAACGTTTAATATGCTCACGAGAAATACGCGCCTAGCAATAATTATTCCAAGGAACAGCACTAGAAGAAAACGCAAACTGTGTCCTAAAATTCAAGTAATTAAGAAAAGAAAGGTGTTTATCCTTTAAAACATTCACACTTGAATAAAAGTTACCTTTAAAGTAATTGTTGGGTTTAAATCTACGACATGTCATGTTCTCAGGTTACAGATCATCTCTACACACTAAGAGCAAAATAGTTTTTTGTTAAATTTATAAGACACAGGTATCGATTCAATAACAACGCGCAAGCAAAATTCAACTCTACAAAAACATTTTTAACACAAAATTTTCAAACTTGACAAAACTATACAAGGGTGGCGGGCAAAGCTCTTAGACAATCTATATCAGTTAACTTCTCAAATGGAACACTCCGAATAAATACTAACTTATTCGAATTTTTACTCAACACTTAATTTTCAATCCTAACCTTTAATGTGCAAAAATAAAAACAAAAACAACAATAACAACAACGACAAAAAATAACTTCAATAACAACATTAATAATAAAAGACAGCAGCAGCAGCAGCAGCAGCAACAACAATAACAACAATAGCAAAAAATAACAAAATCAACAATAAAAAAAACAACAACAAAACAAAACAAAAGTTCTTACGAACAAAATTAATTTAAATAATATACAGTACATGTTAAGTCCTACATTATTTAATGACTAGAAAAGGCCAACCTTGTAATTTATGCATTGTGACTATGTGCCCTTTTAAAAAAAAATCCTGGAGCCTTTAAACAAAACTGTAAATAATATACGGCTCTATTATAGCAGCTCCTTTTAAAACACGAGAAGCAGACCCACACCAATGACCAGCTCCAGTGGACACTTAGACCAAATCGAACACAGGTTGATCTTTGGTCAAAGAAAGAGACTCGTATATTATCTTAGTCTAACGACTTATCAGTCTTAATATAGATCACAATATAAGGCGACGGGACTCTAGTGCGGGCCCCAATTTAGATCACAATATAAGGCGACGGGACTCTAGAGCGGGCCTCAATATAGATCACAATATAAGGCGACGGGACTCTAGAGCGGGTCCCAATTTAGATCACAATATAAGGCGACGGGACTCTAGTGCGGGCCTCAATATAGACCACAATATAAGACGACGGGACTCTAGTGCGGTCCTCAATATAGATCACAATATAAGGCGACGGGACTCTAGTGCGGTCCTCAATATAGATCACAATATAAGGCGACGGGACTCTAGTGCGGGGATACCCGGCAAATGGTCAGTGGCTATACTGACATCAACCCAGCCAGTAAACACACAAAAATAATTCACAAACAAACGGGGTGACTTAAGGGTGCACCGATCCTTCAACTTCCTGCCATACCCTCTCTGTCTCTGATACTGTTTCTTCATGTTTCTGTCTCTGTCTCTTTTTGTCTGACTGTCTTTCTGCCTGTCTGTTTGCATGCCTGTCTCTGTCTGTCTGTATGTCTATCTGTCCCTTTTTGTCTCTGTCTGCCTGTCTGTCCCTGTCTGTTTGTCTCTGTTGGTCTGTGTGTCTGTACGTCTGTCTGTCTCTGTCTCTCTGTATGTTTGCCTGTCTCTCTCTCTGTATCTGTGTGTGTGTTGTGTGTGTGTGTGTGTGTCTATCTTTCTCTGTCTTTCGGACTGACTTAGATATTTATTGAATGATGTCTTTCCTGAGAGTCCAAAATGTTGTTACTGTGGTTCACTTTCGACTTCCCTGCCACACCCTCTATCAACGTAGCACAGCAAGGTCATACACAGGCAATGCAGCATCAGATTCACAGATTATGTTTTTTAGTAGTATACGTCGTACTAGAATATTTAAATGTTATTAAGATCACATTTCCCAACTTAACAAATACTATTAATGCAAGTTAAAGTATGGTTTTAGTTCCATTTTGCTTGAAAAAGTAAAGCTAACTAAAACAGAAAGATAGCAAATATATTTTGATGCTATAAAAATGTAAGCTATGATAAGACTATTCTCACATTCTTTAAAAGACTGGTTTGAGAATCGCGGGTTCATAGCCAAACGCCATTCCAAAGATTTATATGGTCTTAGACTCTTTACAATCTTATAACAATTAAACTAACTATTTAAGGTAGTAAAACAAACAACATTACATCAATCTGTTAACGTGACATTTGAAACGATATTTTCTGGACTCTTGTAATAATCATTAGCTGTTTCCAGAAGTCACACAGTGAATTACGCAACACAACTTTGGGGATAGTTTGTTTAAAAGAATCAATAGAACAGTCATTTAAAGGCTTGTGAAGATTTATAACATCAGCTGGCGACACTTTATTTATGGCTCATTTCTTTCTCCCTATCTGCTGCTTCTCCTTCTCTTTCTCTGTCTCGCTGGCTATTTGTCTGTCTGTCTATCTGCCTTTCTTTGTTGATCTGTCTGTTTGTCTCTGTCTATCTGTCTGTCTGTCTGTCTGTCTGTCTGTCTCTCTCTCTCTCTCTCTCTCTCTCTCTCTCTCTCTCTCTCTCTCTCTCTCCCCATCTGTGTCATTTATGTCTTATGTAAAAGTCAATCTGATTAAGCACAATTCATGCAATACAAAATTCGATCTTTTGAATGTAGCCTAGCTTTAGTTTTGCCTTCTTCATCCAAATTATTTCCCTGCAATTTTTATCTTTAAAAAATTATCTTTTAAGGAAAATCCTTTAGTCTTGCTACTTTCTTGATGATACAAATAACGCAGTCTTGATGATTTTCAATTTCTAATTCTTGATCGCAGCGGATTGCAAAATAGCATTTAAATATATTTTGTCTAGGTCATCTTAACATAATTTACTACCAGTTGATTTAAGTGTCTGCCATCTACCATCTACCAAACGCCCACTGCCTGTAATAAACTACAAAGTGATCACAGACTCGGCTTTTAAGTTGCCACACCAATGGTTCTTTAGTCTTCACACTCAGATGAAAGAGCCAGCACACGGCTGTAATGACAAACTGGTCTCTGGAGACTGAGTGAATCGAACGTCCATTAATCGCAGGACTCCGAACGGTTTCAATCTCAGTTGGGACTGCATTAGAGACCTTGTGTTAACGGCGTCAGTAGAAAAATACGAAGGTGATGTTTATTTCATTGTTCCTTTCTTGTGTAACATCCAACGTCAACACTATAATTATAGGCTATATTGTGAAGGGGCATCACGCCTTACTTCTCACAATTTTACGTACTGCCACACACCAGACAAGGCGGGGAGATCTGGACTTCAGTTTCAGTTTGTAACATTAAACTGTCATCGAGCCAATCAGTAGGTGACAAAATTGAACATATACATTTTGACCGATTGAGGGATTCGAATCGCGCACCTCTCAATCTGGAGACCAAGGCTTCACCAATTGAACCAGTTCGCCCCACGATCATGATGAGCATACGAATCTTCAGGGCGTCCAATCATAGCTTTTCCTAGATTTTAGCTTAATCCTCACGACACTACTAAGCTTTTAAATTTTTTTTTTTTTAATAACTTTTTTTTATTCATTTTTCACAACAAAGCTATTTCACATAAGGACATATTACAGATCATTGTATACAAATAATATCGACATTTCATATAGGTATGTATTAAAACCAAGACGAAATAGAGAATAAAAAAAAAAGAAAAACCATTTATCTAAGTAAGTATTTAAGACAGGCCAAAAAAATAAAAAAGTAATACAAAAATTTAAAAAAAAAATAAAAAAAATAGACAGGGCATATTACAACTTACCAGTTCGCCCCACGATCATGATGAGCATACGAATCTTCAAGGGCGTCCAATCATAGCGTATTCCTAGACTTACAGAGCCAATTATTAGCTTCACAAAACTCCAAGTCTGAGTACGTGATAACGTCATCCGTTATGGTAGAGAAAATCGCAAAGCCTGAACTACCAAGGGCTGCAGACTCAGGACAAAAATTCCGGGTTTAGATGAAACTGCGACCTCTAGGCATACAGTGTATACGCCTCAGGAAAGGGAGACAACGACCTGTGGAATACACCGAGTGCTGGTTTCTGGGTCAGGTTGGTTCTATTGTTGTTGCCCAGGACTTCCGGACATGCGCAGAAACCGTTGCCTTCATCTCGAGTAAAAAAGGGATTGAAATAATAATACTTTAGGTACAGAAAAAAGCAACAACATATTGTGACAGTTATTTAGCCTTGCAAATCAATTTCGTGAAAATTATAGACTACTTGTAATATTCCTCCCTTTTTTCGCCCCTCTTCGCCTGTTTCCTTTCTTCCTCTTTTCCCTCTCTATTTCCCACACTTTGCCATTTTCTATGCCGCTCTCTCTCTCTCTCTCTCTCTCTCTGTCTGTCTGTCTCTCTCTCCTTCTTTCTCTCTGTCTGTCTGTCTCTCTCCCTCCTCTCTTCCCCCTCTCTCTCTTTCTCTCCTCGCCCCTCTCCAGCTCTCATTGATTGATCATCTGGACTCACGAGTGGAGAGCTCTGTCTGTCAGAAACACAAAGTTGATTGAACCCACAGACAAAACACACGCTCCAGCCTCCAATACTCGGAGCCCCTCGCGGTATCAACCGCACAAACTAACAGAAGCGGGAAATTAGAGAGGTGAAAGCGTGAGGAATACGTTCCACCTTACTAGGGTGAGAGTGATTTACCCCCCCCCCCCTATTTCTTTTTTTTTATTCCGAAGAGAATATTTATCCAGATTACTATTTTCTAATCCCCTGTCCAGCTAACTGTCTTTTCTCTATGATTTACACCACAACCCTATGAATAGTTTTAACTCAGTTTTTTTGCGGTATGACTATACACACGTTTGTATCAAAGTTATGGAGGGCGGGTAATAAACATAAACAATTATATTCATTTATCAAACTAGTTGTCTAACTAGGTTAATGCGACACGATTATAATCAAACCAGGTCAACAAAATATATATAGTAAATATTGATCTAGTATCTAATAGAAAACTAACCTTTTAACATTATCTACCACCAAATCTAGTTAACGTCATCTATGATATAAAGCTTATTTTTTTAGAAGTAGTAATTATGTAAACGAAATTTTCTTCCAATTTTTCCCAGAGTAATGTTGCAAATATCTAAGTTGGTTTAGAAAACTGTTCGAGACGTGAATAATATCTAATTATAGAATTTGCATTGATTATATTGCCTTCCTTACCAACGTGTCTTTTGATACAATTTTGTTAACTCACCAATTTCGGTAAGTTTGAATTGAACTGGCCCAATTATAATAATTATTTTGCTGTTGCTGCTTTTTGCGACATTGCATTTCGAAGCGGAAAATATTATTTACGTTTCCCAATAAAAATTCTTTCATAATCATATCAAGGTACACTTTTTTATGTCCGAAAATACGTCTCTAACAAGGACCTGTCAAGTCCGAGGCTGATGAAAAAAACAGATTATTACTTAGACTCTTAGAGTTCTTTTCTAAGATGTAGCAATATCAGTATTATAGGCTTTGCGAATCAGAAAACGAAAATGGATAACATAATTATGCCCCGTAGGCATGATGTTTTCCGATCACTCATTATCTCCATCAGTCTAGAATCGTGCTATGATTGGACGCCGGTCAGATTCTCTTACATAACGTCATCGTTTCCGCTATGAGCGCTGCTATCGCAAGACATTGTATTAACTTCGTATCTCTTAATAAGTTGTTTCTGGGTCACTAGGCCAGTCCGGTGTGAAGAAATTCCCGCAAAAACTGCGAGCACTTCTGTGGCCTCTGATAGATGAACATCGAATCCTCCCAAGGGAGACAATAAATTTGTCCGTCTTATCTATTAATTTTCGTCTTCTTACTATCGCCTGTCCGTCCCATTCAATCGGACGCCATCTGACTTTATCACGGGAGATTTTGACTTTCCTCCCAATTCTGTTAGTGTATCTCATTGATTTTTGTTGGGTTTCTTCTATCAAACGGGACCACAGCATTTTTTTTTTATTTCTATAGTCTCGTTTTGCGAAGAGATTAAATGAAGGAAAAATAAATTAGAGGCGAAGTTTCGAGGTCAGACAAGACTGATAAGGAATACTGAGATAAGGATTTGTCCACACAAGGTATTGATCTGTTTTAAATTTGTTTTTATGTCAGTTTGTGGAGACTAAACGGTCTGACACATTCCGCCGATCTAATCAAGTCTGGGTAGATCTCGGGAAAATTGGAATATAAAGAGATAGATAGGTAGATAGATAGATAGATAGATAGATAGATAGATAGATAGATAGATAGATAGATAGATAGATAGATAGATAGATAGATAGATAGATGGATAGATAGATAGATAGAGAAATAGATAGATAGATAGATAGAGTAACAGAAAGGCAGACAGATAGATAGAAGAAGACAGAAAAAGATAGACAGATAGAGTAAATCGATAGATAGATCGATATAGATAGATAGATAGATAGATAGATAGATAGATAGATGGATAGATAGATAGATAGATAGATAGATAATAAATAGATGGCTAGTTAGATAGATAGATCGATAGAAAGAGAGATGCCGAGTTAAAGGAAAACATTAAGAAAGAAAAGAATACAGAGGAAACAGTTAAAGACAAGGATACAAAAAGAAAAAGGGCGAAGGTATAGAGAATAGATTTGGATAAATAGACTGATAGATAAAATGGATAGTGAGAGTGAATTAGGTGAAAAGTAGTTATAGAAACAGCGGAAGAGAGGAAGAGAGAGCTAACGAGGAAAGACAGTAAACGATTGTATTTGATTATTTTAGTCATCAACTCTTTCAGGTTCAAACCGTTTACAGAATTAACCAATAAAACATCATCAAAGAGTTTCCCTGTGAGATTTAATTTCATGTGATATAAAGGATTAGTTGTTCACTGAACTTCAAAGTTAATCAAAGTTACCATTGGTAACGCAAGGTCTGTATTACAGGAAAAAGAGCGTCTGGAGAGAGAAAAGCAAATCGCTGGATAGCATCACATAACGGGTCGGTGGACAGGACAAAAGCGGAACCATCAGAGTCCGACACAGTGGCAGATAGGAGCAGAGAGCCATGGTAGTATTCGAGATGTAGCTGAGTTGAGTTGGTGTAACGTCCAACGTCAGCACTATAAAGACCTCTATTGTGGGCGAGCTTCAAGCCTGACGTCGGGCACTTTTATTATGCTGCCACACACTCGACATGGCGGGGATACCACGACTCCTGTTTCAGGCGGTGAACCGATCCAACCACTAGGAGGCGAAATCCCTAGGGCTCAAACCACGGACCTCCTGCGCCAGAAGTCATAGTACTACCCCATAACTACCCCCCCCCCCCCAAACAACACCAGAGACACACACAACCCGCGCCCCCCCCCCCCCAAAAGCAATCGAGATATGCAAAGCACCTGGTGGTATTGAATCATTGCCATGTTAGTTAAGTTCAATTAGGTAATGCAACAGCTATTTTCTTAAAGTATGCTTTTTAATATCTGTTTGTCTGCTGCTTGTTTTTTATGTCCATCGTAAACATCTATTCTCCCCTAAAAGATAGGTGTTAGGAATGATGTCCGACAATTTACTTGCTGCCACGCAGAGTTAAAGCTGATAATAATATGCCAAGAATAAATATTACACTTTAAACGCATTCCTTACACTGCGACATTTTTTAAAGAAACGGATACAAAACCCCATTCAAGGCAACCTAGACGAATACATTGATTTTTATGTATCAGAATATAAAGTAACGCTAAACCCGATAAAAAATCTCGTGTTAATAAATACTAGAAATACTCCGTTGAAAAGTAACAATTGAGTCTATTAAGAAACACCCTGGAATACACCTCTAAAATGTCGAGATCTAAGCCAATAATAATTTGTGAATCTACCTAGGTCTCTGGATCTAAACAACTGCTAAAATAACAGCGTTCACTACGGCAAGATAGATGTTTGAACACAAGCATAAATAAAGCATACGCACAAGCAAAAATATAAACATTTTTCTTTTCTCAATCGCACTCTGCCCTTTTAATGTGCGCCACACAGATCTAGAACTTTCTATGCCCTCTTTGACTTACTACTAATCGAGTACAGTCTAAATCCTATCATACCCTAGCCCACTTCCGTCAACCAGCTTTATTCAATAGCATTACTCACCACCGCTCTCCTAGGCCTAATCCAAAATCCTATTTCCTCTTTCCGAGTTAATTCTAGAATTTACTAGACTATAGCCCATTTCCGCCAAACAGCTGCAATCATTAACAATTACATTCACCATACCAGTGCTGCATGCTAGCATAGTAGCGTAAACAGTGTCACACTTGGCTCATTCGTCAGTTTCTTGGCCTTTTGTTTTACTAGCATTTGTAAAGCATTAGAACAACAAACTGTTCTACATCGTTTTCCTCTACAGCTAGATACTGAATGTGAGTTGAGTGTAGTTGGTTTAACGTCCACTATCATAGGCTATAATATGGACGGGCTCCAAGACTGACAATTTTATGTGAATAGCGAAAGTGTCGCGACAACAAAATGAAAGCAATGTTCTCCGCCATAAACATCTAGGACAAGGATTTCTATCTTTGTCGTCAGTTTCTATGGCATGAAAGGTTCCAATTTCAGATAATTATAAGTACATAAAAAATTTCTTTTTTTTCCCGACTGATAACAAAACATTCCTTATAGGAGAATATCTGTAACGTGGAGAGTAAAACTGTTTACTAATTTCCAGGCCGATCTTTTACCTATTGCGAACCCTGTAAGCCCTCAACTGTTTCTTGTGACTAAGACATTTGAAATCCCCAAGAGATTTAAACCAATCATAACAGATTTTTCACCTAGTTAATTTAAATGGAATTAACGTTACATTCCGTGTCCAAAATGTGCAGTGTGTTCACAAAAAGGTTTCATTAAAGATCAATGTGGAACTGTTTCAGTCTAACACCTTCCTGATTAATTCCCGTGGTTAAGAGACACCTGTAGGCTTCTCAGTTGGCAAGAGTAAAAGTTTGTTCAAACTATACTTACAGATGAGTTTCAAGACACAAGTCTGACATTTTAGGATTTCACAAAGAAGTAGAAATACTTCTGACAAAGCCAATCACTTTATTCTGACATTAACCCAATCAACAGGATGCTAGGATTTCTTGATTTAGAAGCCATGGGCTCTATCTACTTAGCTAATGCACCCTTATAATAACAAAGGTCTTGAGTTCGATCCAGTACCATGGCCCCTTTAATGTTGATGGGGGACGGCATCTTAACCACTTGTCTGCGAGGAGGACGAATTCGTCCGCCATTTGAAGGCCTTTTGATTTTAGCAGTGTGAGATTGCCAAATTCTGGCAAGTCTCTCTCTCTCTCTCTCTCTCTCTCTCTTGTGAAAACAACAAACATGAATTCTAAGGTTATTCATTCGATTTGCAGAGAGAGAGAGAGAGAGAGAGAGAGAGAGAGAGAGAGAGAGAGAGGGAGAGAGACAGCGTTTTAGAAAGAGGGAGAGAGAGAGAAAGAGAGAGAAATAGAGAGAAAGAGAGAGAGAGAGAAATAGAGAGAAAGAGATGTTTTCTTTCCACTTTGTTATGATCTTCGCAGCCACAATGAATGCTGATTTTGATGACTATGATACTCATATTCTAAGTTTCGTCTACGGATATTTATATAGATAACAATGCCCATCGCATTTCAGGGACAAATCAATGTTTTTAGACGTTTTATTTTGTGTTATGAACCAATTCGACATTTCTCAAATCCAAAAAGAGGGCCTGAAAACAAAACAAAACAGGGTCTGGGGGACGCAGTCACGCAAAATTATTAAGGAAGAAAAGTGTGAAAATTGCGTTTTGAATCTTCGGGGAAAAAAACCAACAAAATTTAACACAGACAAATGAAAGTATAAGCCAAGATCATTTGAGGGTTAAAAATACATAGCCTATGCGAGAAAATTCAATGCCAGATTCGTTCACGGGTTTATAAAACATTAACTTGTTCATTAAATTGGGGTGTGGCACTATCGTCTCCCCAGTAGTTTTTTTCCACCTAACTGATAACATTTCCTCAAAGTTTAGCTACTCTCCTTCAAAAAAAAAATTACATTGAGGTATTTCTGGTCAGTAGAGTTCATACTATAAAAAAGTAATGCTTTTCAGTTGGTATGGCCAAATTTTAACTCACAATTTGAATACAGTAAAATTTATTAGTCAGTAGTGAATTGGTTAAGAAAGCACTTAGAAGTTTGAAACCATATGCCCGCTATAATTAGGGTAAGTCTTAAAGTGAGACCCACTGATCATCTCTTATGGTGGGCTGGTTATTACTAAAACCAATTGCGGTTTCTTTGAAAACTTGATAACTTTAAACACACAAAGGAAACATGTTTTCAAGAGAACCATTATGGGCACGGCAACAACATTGGTTATTCAGTGTTATTCCATCGGGCATAATTCGCAATCTCAGGGTACTTAAAACATTTCTCTCTTTCTCTATCACTCTCTTTCTCTCCCTCTCTCTGGGAATACAGAGGCATAGTTTTCTGACTAATGCCACAGTCCTGTACAGTTCTTTGAAACGCCTTTCTAGATCAGGTTGTGTAAGTAACGGTTTCCCCTCGACCGATTATGCATGACCTGCTCCCCCTAGAGATCGCTCTTCTGGCCTCTCCAGCTTACATAAATATCAATTTGCATGAGATTCATTGCATTCTATGGTCTTAGCTTTGACCAACACACCGAAGCAGGATGTAATGCTGAGACTAAAACACTGAGGAAGTATCTATTGTTCCATATTAGCCCAACAGACCAAAGCAGTCTGGTATTAGACCAACACTCCGAAGAAGATTTAGTGTGTAATGATTGCCTGCTGCATATTGTTCAAACTTAGATCCACACTTTGAGGAAATGTGTAATGATTGCATGCGATCTATCACCAAGCTGAGGAAGTGTGTAATAATTGCATCTGATCTATAAGTCTATCACCTTTGCTGAAACTAACACACTATCTAGGAAGAGGGTACAGATTACATACGACCCAGCTTATCCACCCGGCTAAAGCCCCCACCGAGTGCTTCTGTCTTTTGCATATTATTGGGTACATAGAATTTATCAACACCGCGAATTCCATCATTTAATGTAAGAGTTTTTAAACGACGAGGAAAATTGTTATCCTACATTAGGGGTTCTGTATTCAAATGCTGTATTTAAGTAGTTTGTTCAAAGAATAAGATCAATGTGGCGGTTTGAAGATTGTATCACTGGTTTTTACTTTCCTTGGTGTTGTTTGTGTGTTATTTTTGTACCCCGACGTAAGATCAAGCCCCCATTCCCCCATCGGTGGGGCAATGTGATCCAATTTCTGCTGTTTCAAGCGTGGTTAATAAAAACATTCAGCAAAATTGCAAATCACAACGTATACACAATGTATGTACAATTTGGGGCTGATTCCAATTATGCTATTTATTTTAAGATTGGATAAAAAAAAAAACGGGTCTTGAAAACCACCCCGCCAAGAATTCACGTCCGTTAACGGACCAAACTAATCGCAGCGCTGATCTCGATGCCATGGAAGGAATTTTTTTTAGCGTCAGTTGGCGTCTGTTACGGATGAGCACAGGCCGGATTCACTCGGTGCGCGTTAATGGTTTCTATAGTGACTTACGACGGATGCACTCGGTAGAGGCCTTAGACCAATTCATTGAGGAAGTGTGTCATGATTGCATGTAAACAATTGACCTATGTTATACCAACACACATAGGCAGTGTATCATGATTGCATATAAACAATTGACCTATGTTATACCAACACACATAGTCAGTGTATCATGATTGCATGTAAACAATTGACCTATGTTATACCAACACACATAGTCAGTGTATCATGATTGCATGTAAACAATTGACCTATGTTATACCAACACACATAGGCAGTGTATCATGATTGAATGTAAATAACTGATCTAGCCTAGACCAACACACAGAGAAAGTGTCCAATGTTTGCATGGAACCACTCGACCTAGCCTAGACCAACACACAAAGCTGAGATCACCAAACCGGAATGGTCATAGACGCTGCCATGTATTCAGCCTATCAAATGGCATCGATAATACTTCCACGATTTTCCCGACAAAAACTCTCATGTTGATCGCTTTAGATTATTTTGTTCCCGCGAATATAACCATTTTCCCAAAAGGCCCTCATATTTGTAGCCTAAGGATCTTTAATTTTCGGAATCTGGCCATCTTCCCTACAAGCGACTCATGTTGGTAGCTTGTACTGATTATTTAGCATTTTAATCTAATTACTTACACCAAATCTCGCCTTTTTCATGACCAGTACCTCATGTACAAATTCCCAAAAGCCACTGGTGTTGGTAGCTTGTGAACTCTTTCTTTGTTTTATCTACACATCATTTCCAAATTCGACTCCTGTTGCTAGCTTGTAACTGTTTATTTGTTTAATCTACCCATCAACCCATCATTTCCAAAAGCGACCCTTGTTGGTAGCTGTGAATTCTTAATTTTTGCGAATTTAGCCCCCCCCCCCCTTTTCCCCTCCCTAATCCAAACCAAACGAGACCATAAAGTTGGAAGCTAGTGGACTGTTCAATTTTACGAATCTACACGCCCCCCTCTTTCAAACCCCACAAAAACCTCAAGTAGGTAGCCACTGGACTGTTCATTTCGGTGGTATTCATAGCCCATCGATCTCCACACGACCTGATCATCGTCCATTCATAACTGTCACTTAACGGCACCCACACGCCCTGTAATCTGCATAGTGCTCTGCTGGTACGGTGCGGTTATTTACCGGCATCGCTGGACACTCGGGCTGGTCAAGCTATGGTCAAGCCATGGTCAAGCCATGGTCAAGCCACCAGGAACCAGTACCGAGGCCGGCAACTACAGGCCTTGCAATTACGGGGCCCTTAGTGACACTGAAGATAAGAGAATCTGCACCAGCGTCCCATTATAGCTCTCTCCCTCTCTCTCTCTTTCTCTTTCTCTCTCTCTATCTTTCTCTCTCTCTCTATCTTTCTCTCTCACTCTCTCTCTCTCTCTCACCACTGACCGAGCCAATGAGCGCTCAGAAAAACAAAACAAAACAAACAGAAAACCTCCAGGTCAATCATAAAGGTAAGGGAATATACATTGGCATCCAATCATGGAGTGTACTAAATTTACGGAACCAATGAGCGCTAAAAAAACTATGCTTTAGCGGCGTAATTATGCCATCTGTTATCGTTGGTGGATTGCAAAACCTCGACTGTTACACTTTTAGAACGATTAACGTTCTTCACGGAAGAAGATGCGCTTGACCTGGGCTCCAGAGTTCAATGACCTTTGTGAGGCCACCAGTATTATAATATATAGTTAGATAAAGTTAGTTTAAACTATTATAGTTAGATAAAGTTAGTTGGTTTCATAATGATTATCGTCAGAAAGTCTACTATATCGCAGACAGGTCCCAAGATTAAAGTCTGACAATTTTGCATCGTGCAATACGGATACTGTGTGGGAATACATGGGATGCTGCCATAGTCGGTTAGATAATTAGTGTGCGAACATGCCAACTCTTCCATCCTTCCTAGCCAGTCACAGACAATAATGAAGCTATCTATGTTTAGTGGTTTTTCATTTCTCGTCGCACATTGGATGTCGACTGACGGATAACCGCTTGCGATATCTGACCGAGAACCTGTGCATTGCGACACATTGACATTGAGCAGATATTTATTTCAACATTTCAGTCCCTACCCATCAATATTTTAAACATTCCCTCCTTTTTTCCTTCGTACTGTTTCAATCTTTAGACATGCACCTTCTTTCCCCCCTCTTTTTCCCAAATCACCCCCATTCAGTTTATTTCTCTCTCTTTCTCTGTCTCTTTCTTTCTCTCTCACCCCATTTCGTTTTCTTCTTTCTGTCTCTCTTACTTTTCCTCTCTCCCCTCTCATTGTCTCTTTCTCTTTCCCTTCTTTTCTCTCTCTCTCTCTCTCAACTGTTACACTTTTAGAACGATTAACGTTCTTCACGGAAGAAGATGCGCTTGGTCTGGGCTCCAGAGTTCAATGACCTCTGTGAGGCCACCAGTATTATAATATAATAAGTTAGATAAAGTTAGTTGGTTTCATAATGCTTATCGTCAGCAAGTCTACTATATCGCAGACAGGTCCCAAGATTAAAGTCTGACAATTTTGTGTCTTGCAATACGACAGCGCTATTTCCAATACTCATACCCATTCGCTAACTCGGTTGTCTGGTTTTAAAAGCTGCTCGACTGACCATCACTGATCCCTGCTCTCCACAACTCCCTCATTCTCTTTGTGTCTCTCCCCACCCCTCTCTCTCTCTCTCTCTCTCTCTCTCTCTCTCTGTCTCTTTGTCCATGTCCCTCTTTGACCCACTCTCTCCGTCTCTATTTCTCTCTATATCTCTGAACCCCTCTCCCCTTTACTTTTTCTTTCTCTCTTCCTTTGTCTCTCTCGATATATCTCCCACAATTATTTTACCCCACCATTTCATTATACCGACAGCCCTCCTACCAAGACTCAAACCATTTTAAAAGCTGCTCGACTGACCATCACTGATCCCTGCTCTCCACAACTCCCTCATTCTCTTTGTGTCTCTGCATATCTCTCTCTCTCTCTCTCTCTCTCTCTCTCTCTCTCTCCCTCTCTCTCTCTATGTGTGCCCATGTCTCTCTTTGACATTTTTTCTATCTTTATCTTTGTACCGTCCCTTCTCTGAACCCCTCTTTCCTGTACTTTCTCTTTTTCTCTATTTCTTCCTCTCTCTCTCTCTCTCTCTCTCTCTCTCTCTCTCTCTCTCTCTTCCTCTCTTTCTACTATTTTATCCCACCATTTCATTCTACCGACAGCCCTCTTACCAATACTCAAACCATTCGCTAACTTGGTTGTCTGGTTTTGAAAGCTGACCATCACTGATCCCTGTTCTCCAACTACTCCCTCATTCTCTTTGTGTCTCTGCATCTCTCTCTCTATATATCTTTCTCTCTCTTTGTCCATGTCCCTCTTTAACCCACTCTCTCCGTCTCTATTTCTCGTGCCCATGTCCCTTTTTAACCCACTCTCTCCGTCTCTATTTCACTCTATATCTTTGTACCGTTCCTCCTCTGAACCCGTCTCTCCTTTACTTTCTCTTTATCTCTTCCTTTCTCCTCTCTCTCTCTCCCTCTCTCTCCCTCTCTCTCTCTCTCTCTCTCTCTCTCTCTCTCTCTTTCAACCATTTTATCCCACCATTTCATTATACCGACAGCCCTCTTACCAAGATTCAAACCATTCGCTAACTCGGTTGTCTGGTTTTAAAAGCTGCTCGACTGACCATCACTGGACCCTGTTCCACTCCCCCTCCCCCCCCCCCGCAACCGGATCCATCTTTCTCCTCTCTCTCTTTCTCTCTCTCTCTCTCTCTCTCTTTCTCTCTCTCTCTCTCTCTCTCTCTCTCTCTCTCTTTTCCAATCTTTCTAGATCGCTCTCATTCCTTTTCTCTATTTTCTCACTATTTTAGCCTCTTTACAATACTTGACTGTATTTCTTGATCGTTCTACATTAATCCACTTTCTGTCATTTATCCTCTTCTCTCTCTCTCTCTCTCTCTCTCTCTCTCTCTCTCTCTCTCTTTCTCTTTCTCTTTCTCTTCTTGCATCTCTTTTCCCTAGCGAGCATTATTCTTCATTGGATAACGCCCTGCCAAAGAGAACTTGGCAAAAAGTCCCTCAGCTCGGACAGAAATGAAAGTACAATACATGTACATTTTACATAATCCAGCACGTACAGATGGATTCATCTTGACACACCCTTTTCTCATTTTTCTTATAAAAATAATGCAAGCTAAGTAGAAGTTAAGCGGACTTTTTGGTTGTTATAGTAATTGGACGCTTCATGATCTACATGCAATGCCTCTAAAGAAATTGTAAAATTTCTTTTTTGAATAGCATGAAAGTATTTGAAGCCAAAGTTCATACATGTCCTACTGGGGTGGGGGGGGAGGGGGCGTTGGTCCAGGGGTAGAACATCGGCTTCCGGACGCAAAAGGTCCCGAGTTCGAATCCTGTTGTGTCCTCTACTGGTTGGGTCGGTGTCAGTATAATGTGACCGGCTGAGACAGGAGTCATGGTATCCCCGCCCTGTCTCGTGTGTGGCAGAACATAAAATTGTCAGACGTCAGTCTTGGAGCCCGTCCACAATATAGCCTATATAGTGCTGCTGTTGGACGTTAAACCAACCCAACAACCAACCAACCAATCATACATATACTACTTTTTTCCGGTGCACTATATCTCTTTCCTTATCTAATATTCACTCGATTTCTCTGTTTTCTTTCTTTCATCTTATAGAATGATGTATCTTGTTCTTTCTCTATCTGATTTCATCTATTAAATTTTAACTTTCTCTATTTATCCCGGATTCTTTAATTCCCTCTTTCTGGTTCACTCATTCACTCACCCAATCTTTCTCTCTCTCCCCCTCTCTCTCTCTCTCTCATTCTCTCTCTCTCTCTCCCTTTCTGTTTTTTATGTTCTTCTTCCTGTTTGAATAACTAAGTCTATTCCCCAGTGAGCATTGATCTTGTTCGGACAGCGGCCAGCCAAGGAGAACTGGGCAAAAAGCCCTCCAGTTGGGACAGAAAGGAAAGTACAATACATTTTACACAATCTAGTAGGCGAAGATGGATACATCTTGACAGACCTCTTTCAAAGTTTCTTATAAAAAATAACGCAAGCTAAATGGGAGTTCAATTCAGCGGACAATTTAGCGTGTTATAGTAACTGGACACTTCATTATCAACAAGCAATGCCCCTAAAGAAATTGTAGTTTCTTTTCTGAATAGAATGAAAGTCGTTGCAGCCAAATTTCATACATGTACTACTTTTTCCGGTGCACTATATCTCTCTCCTTTTATAATTTTCACTCGATTTCTCTTTTTTCCCCCTATTTGTCTTTTAAATTTTAACTTTCTCTACCTATCTCAGATTCCTTAATCCCCTCTCTCTGGCTCCCTCATTCACTCACCCAATCTTTCTCTCCCTCCCCCTCTCTCTTTCTCTTCCTTTCTGTTTTTTCCTGTTTATTCTCCCTTTTTGAATAACTAAGTCTATACCCCAGTGAGCATTGATCTTGTTCGGACAGCGGCCAGCCAAGGAGAACTGGGCAAAAAGCCCTCCAGTTGGGACAGAAAGGAAAGTACAATACATTTTACACAGTCTAGTAAAAAAACAACGCAAGCTCAATGGGAGTTCAATTCAGCGGACATTTTAGCGTGTTATATTAACTGGACACTTCATTATCAACAAGCGATGCCTCTAAAGAAATAATTTTATGGGCAAAAAGCCCTCTACCTCGGACAGAAAGGAAAGTACAATACATTTTACATAATGTAGAACGTACAGATAGATACATCTTGACAAGCCCCTTTCTCAGTTTACTTGTATAAATATTATGCAAGGTAAGTGGAGTTCAATTCAGCTGACACTTTGCCGTGTTATAGTCTAGTGGATCCTCAGTGATCTATACAATCATATCAAGCCGAAGGTAATGCTGTCTACACGTAATGACCATCGAGAACCCTCAGACTTTTGGTACAAGATAATAATAGTTGTAGGCAGGTTTAATACTCGCATTTCTTGGTCGCTCTGCCCTTTTGTGATTATCTCTCTCCTAATCATTTTTTTCACTCGATTTCGCTCTTTTCGCTCTTTCATTCTTCACACCGTCGTGTCTACCTAGGTCTTTCTGTCTCTTTTCATCCCTTAACTTTTCTCCTTTGTAACTCTCTTGGCCTCATAAAGTAACCCCCCCCCCC
>RQTK01000425.1:102195-174695 GCA_003991915.1 Elysia chlorotica
TCTCTCTCTCTCTCTCTCTCTCTCTCTCTCTCTCTCTCTCCCCTCTCTCTCTCGTTCTCTCTCTCTCCTCTATCCCCCCTTTTGCTTAATGGTCCCCTTAATTTTTAGTTCTTTATTTTCCTCTCTGTCTTTCCTGTCCCTATTGCCTTTTTTATACAGTTCTCAAAATCGTGCTCTCTCACATATCTATCCAATATTCACAACTGCGCTCACTGTCTTTGCTGAACACAAGTTGCATAGCAAATAAAGTGAAATTCAAAACTCCCTCCCTCCTCGCTCTCCCTCTCTCTCTCTCTCCCTCCTCCTCCTCTCTCTCTCTCTCTCTCTCTCTCTCTCTCTCTCTCTCCTCCCCTCTCTCTCTCTCTCTCTCTCTCTCTCTCTCTCTCTCTCTCTCTCTCTCTCTCTCTTTTCTCTCTCTCTCCTTCTCTCTCATCCCTATCTCTTTCTCTGTCTGTTTCTCCATGCCACTTTTCGCCAGCTGCCTCTACAACTCATAGATGAAATTCCCTTGAATATTGTGCTCAATAGAACAAGTAGTTAAAATGGCGCAGCTGGTGAGGTTTCGGTTTCCAAATGTGGAGGTCCCCGATTCGAAACCCACTTTCGGATAGAAGTCTTTTGTACGCTTTCGTCTCCTAATAATTCGACCGGCTAAGACAGGAGGCACGGTATCTCCGCATCATCTCGTAAACTTGTCAGAGTTACTTAATGGACTTATCGACGATATCGTTTTGTTTCCTCACTCGTTTGTTTAATCTTCTGATTTATTCCATGCCAGTTGATATGGTGTCTGAACAATGTTAGCGGCCAAATAACGGTTTTGAGGTCCCAACAAAAAAATAGGTACTGGGATCCCTGTCAAGGGTCTCATCGATATAAAGAATCAAACCTATTGCTCTGGAGTCGTTTCAACATATAGAATCAGTTACCATTTCTGCTCTGAGCTTCCATCATCGCTTTGGGGTACCATCTTAAATAGGGTCCGGTACCCCACTCGAGGGTCGAATTATTGTAGGATATGGTACTATCAAACAAATAGGACCCGTATCCCTCTCTGAGCTCCCATCATCCAATAGGATCGGTTACCCCACTCTGGGGTCCCTTCAACATATAGGATCTGGTATCCCGATCTCAGGTCCCGTCAACATAATATATGTGTTACATGATGTTCTATAGAATCAGGTGTATTGCTTTGGGGAGCCGCTCTCGGGTCCTATACCGGGTACGGTATCCCGCTATGGGGTCCCTTTAACATTGTTATATGATCTGGTGTCCCGCTGTGGGGTCCCATCAAGAAATAGGGTCGGGTTCATTGCTCTGGGTTCATTTCTCGGGTCCCTTTCACATATAGGATCGGGTATTCCGCTTATAGCTCCTGTCGCTGTATAAACCCCATCTTGAGAACTTTGGAAATATGAACTAGAAGATAGCTGCGCGTTTTCCGACCGAAGATTTTTTTTCAGAAAGCGCAGGGGTTGGGGCAATAGAGACTAGAGTAATTGATCCTTGTCAGATGCTGGCCCTATGCAAATGGTGGAGAGGAGAGAGAGATAGAGACAGAGAGAAAGGGAGAGAGAGATAGAGACAGAGAGAAAGGCGGAGAGAGAAAGATAGAAATAGAGAGAGAGAGAGAGAGAGAGAGAGAGAGAGAGAGAGAGAGAGAGAGAGAGAGAGAGAGAGAGAGAGGAGAGAGAGAAGAGAAAGGGTCGGGTTCATTGCTCTGGGTTCATTTCTCGGGTCACATATCGGGTCGAGTTGAGTTGAGTTGATTTTTCGTCCAACATCAGCACTATATAGGTTTTATTGTGGACGGGCCCCAAAACTGACGTATGACAATTTTATGTGAGACAGGGCGGAGATACCATGACTCCTATCAGCCAGTCACATTAAACTGACACCAATCCAACCAGTAGGGGACGACATCGCCAGAGCTCGAACCATGTGCCTCCTGCGTCGGAAGTCGATGTTCTATTACAGTACTGCGGCCCTCCCCCTCCCCCCAATACCGGACAGGGTATCCCTCTCTGGGGTCCCTTTCACATATAGGATCGGGTATTCCGCTTATAGCTCCTGTCGCTGTATAAACCCCATCTTGAGAATTTTGGAAATATGAACTAGAAAAGAGCTGCGCGTTTTCCGACTGAGGATTATTATCAGAAAGCGCAGGGGCTGTGGCACTAGGGACCAGAGTAACTGATCCTTGTCAGATGCTGGCCCTATGCAAATGGTGGAGAGGGAGAGAGATAGAGACAGAGAGAAAGGCGGAGAGAGAAAGAAAGAAAAAGAGAGAGAGAAAGAGAGAGGGAAAGAAAGATAGAAATAGATAAGATGGGAGGGAAAAGAAGGCACGAGAACGCGATGAAGAGAGAAAGAGGGGCAGGAGTAGAGGGAGAAAGAGGTCTACATCTAGAAAGGCAGCAGAATCAAAAGCGGAAATGGAAATAAAAAGCAGTAATATATTTACTATTGTATTGAGAAATTACAATTCAAAGACTCTTTTGAAAAAATTTTCTTAATGTATTATCAAATAATAAGATGAAATCATACAATAAGACATTTTATAAAAAAGCAGTTTTTTTAACCACCAGTGATACACATTTTTTTATAAGGATAACAAGGTGGTTTAGTAATTTTTTGCCCACTTCATTTCTGAATTTACCCGTCATATTTTGAAAGCAATCTCTCTTATATATAAGAGTGTGTGGTCAATACAGCAACCTGTCTATCTTAGGATCGACTTTTTTTTTTCTTGTTGATTCCATTTTAGGTTTTTCCTGGAAATATTTAGCACCTCTCCGCTGGTTCCCCCCAACACCACCCTCTCTTTCTCCTTCAGCTTCAACCCTCCTTCACCTCCCTCGCCTAGTTCTGTGTTGGTTAATAAATCATCATAAGCATTATGTGACCGGCTTAAAACAGAAGTTCCAGTATCCACGTTGAGTCTCTGTGTACATGTGGCAGCATGAAATAATTGAAGGACACGAAACCGATTCGAGATATAACCTAGATTCTGACAATCGACGTTAAGAAACCAATATGTAAAACCAAATCAAATTCTTCTAACTTATTCGCCAGACAACCTCTGAATTTATTACACTTTGTATACAATCTGTAGGCCGACATTTTACGTAATACTTCTCTTTCAAGTCTTTTTAGTCCTTACATAAATCTATCTCTATTACGATCTACTCAACTTTTGTTTACATTCTTTATTGTGTTTAACCTCTTTACTGCAAAGATTTATCACTTCACGGTTGGTTACTCTAATACCCCCTCTTTCTCGACCAGTTCCCCCCTCAGGCACATATAATCTATAAACACTTAAGTTATCCTGAAAATGTCATTCTCTCCGCTACATAACTTCTCTGACTCAGTCCTTCTCTCTGTCTCTCTCTCTCTTTCTCTCTCTCTCTCTCTCTGTGTCTCTCTTTCTATCTCTCTATAGCTCTCTACCGCCCCCTCTATGAAACTTTTTTTCTCTTCTCTCTGAACAAGTCTCTACTGGTTTCTCCCCTCACCCCCCACTCCATCCATCTTTTGCGCACCCACCTGATAGCTTTGACAATTATTTAGAATTGCTCTCTGTCACCCACCTAGAACTATCATCTGCATCACAACCACTCTTTCTCTTTCCGTCTCTATCTCTCTGTATCTTTCTCTATTTTCCTTTGTTTGCTTCTGCTCCATACCAATTTCTCCCAATTTTCTCTTTTTCTCATTCACACCCTCTACATCTCCACGTCTATATCTACCTATGTCTCTCTGCTACGTCATCTTTGTTTACCTGTGTTTCTCTATATGTTTTATATAGCTATCACTTCGTTAGTCTCTCTTTATCACTCTATCTATCTCTCTTGCTTCCTCTCTCTAAACAAATATACACACGCATATCTCTACGCTCCTCTACACAGAAATCACATCCTTTTTATCTTTTACACTAAACATCATTGCTATCTGTGTCAATCTCTTTCTTTCTCTCTTTCTCTGCATCTCCATTTATCTCTCTGCGACCCTTCCCCCCCCCTCCCCTTGCCAAAAGTTATCCACCACTTAGCCTTGGCCATTACGGCCCATTGATGGATGGGTGAGTGCATTCGTCGCGATGCTTGCTCGCTCTGCTCATACTCGACATCTCATGGTTAGGAGTAGGATTTCATGCTTCGTGGGGTAGGCTTTTAGGGGGGGGGGGGGACCAGAGATGCTAGTCTTGTGTCAGCCTTCCTTTCAATATTGTGTGTGATTGTGTGTGTGTGTTCCTATCTATACCTCCTCTTTCTTTTCCCCTCTATACCTCCTCTTTTTGTTACCCTCCATTTATACCTTTATACCTATTTATTTCTTTCTTTTTCTCTCTATCTCTCTCATTTCCTCTAACAGCTTGTCCTCGAGATCTTACAACAGAGGGCTAGAGGTTGCTAGACTGGTGGCTTCATTCGTCTTATTGTTTGTCTCTATGTCTCTGTTTTCTATCTATCTTTTTTCTTTTCGCTTTATCTATCACCCTCTCCTTCTCTCTCACTGCTCACCCTCGAAATCTATCAATCTCTTTCTTTCTCTCTTTCTCTGCATCTCCATTTATCTCTCTGCGACCCTTCCCCCCCCCTCCCCTTGCCAAAAGTTATCCACCACTTAGCCTTGGCCATTACGGCCCATTGATGGATGGGTGAGTGCATTCGTCGCGATGCTTGCTCGCTCTGCTCATACTCGACATCTCATGGTTAGGAGTAGGATTTCATGCTTCGTGGGGTAGGGTTTAGGGGGGGGGGGGGGTCCTGCCTCGGTGTTGTGGTTGTGTGGTGGGTTTGGGGGGGGGGGGTGAGATGCTAGTCTTGTGTCAGCCTTCATTTCAATATCTGTGTAAATGTGTGTGTGTTCCTATCTATACCTCCTCTTTCTTTTCCCCTCTATACCTCCTCTTTTTGTTACCCTCCATTTATACCTCCTCTTTCTTTTTCTCTCTATCTCTCTCATTTCCTCTAACAGCTTGTCCTCGAGATCTTACAACAGAGGGCTAGAGGTTGCTAGACTGGTGGCTTCATTCGTCTTATTGTTTGTCTCTATGTCTCTGTTTTCTATCTATCTTTTTTTCTTTTCGCTTTATCTATCACCCTCTCCTTCTCTCTCACTGCTCACCCTCCAAATCTGAGGGCTCGGGTTACATGCTACAGTATCATAGTGCCTGTCTTCCTCTTAGTTTTTGACTGTATCTCTCTGTATATCCCCCCTCTTCTCTTAATATCTCTCATTGACTTCTCTCTATCTCTTTCCCTCTCTTTCTCTGCATCAGTATAATACAAACCCTCTCCACATCTCCCCTCCTTTCTCTCTATCTCCACCCCACACTCACGTTATCACCTCATATTTCTCCCTCCCTCCATCCCCCCTCTCTCTCTCTCGATCTCTTCCCCCTGTGCCTAATACCCTCACATAATTACAGATAAACACATCAGATAAAATGTCACACCGTTTAACCACGACGCAACGAACACCCCCCAAAAATAAATAATAGTTTCCGTTTTAACACCCACACAACTGTCCATCCCCTTTTTAAATTAAAACTAGTGCAAGTTTTGGAATAGAATCGTATGGAATCAAATATTTGTATGAACGGAAATCCACATTCACATGCATGTATGTACTTATTTATCTATTTATCTATACTTTCCTAATTATTCGGGCACAGTTGAAATACAAATTATTTGACTTAAGCAAAATTAATAAGAGAGCAGCTGGCTAATGCAAACTATTGCATGTTCTCATACATTCCGCAAGATACGGCACGTCAAAGTTTAAATTTTTATGACCTAAAATTAGTAAATACACTCAATTTCGTATTACAAGAAAGAATATTGTAAGCGTTGTTCGAATTTTAAAAGTTAGAGTTTAATAGAAGTATGTGTGAGGGAATGAACTAATTAGAGCAAGAGTTTATATCTATAGAGTCTATATGTTAGAACCAGACGCTAAGTAAATCTGATCGATAATGATGGCACTTTGTGGAGTCCTGACCCTCGACATACGGAGGCTGCGGCGCTCATTGCCTTAAAGAAATTGACACCTAGAAAACGCTGCGAAATTGGAGTTTGTGGCCAAAAGGTGTAGTGTAGTGTGTGGGAAGACAAACCGTCTCAACTATATATCATTGACCAATCTGGTCTTATAACACTTTTTATTGTTTTGTCTGTAACTGTTAGAACCAGATTTCAAAGGCAACTTTATCTTGGAAGAAAAAAAAAGAGCCCATCAATTCAAGACAATATGGTGTGACACATGGACCGTTACCTCCACGTGGGCTTGGTTGGTAGTAAGATGCTTTCTTGTTACTCTGTACTTTTGACAACTTTCTTGTATTTTTTTCAATTTGGAATTATATCTATACATGTATTGGGTTATCTAGGATTCGTATAATATTATGACAGTGTTATGTATACTTCTTTTGCATTGCGTATATTGGAAGTGGTATAATTTTGGTTCTGCACATTTCCGTTTTCAAAGTTGTATCATAGAAGCTGTTTTCACGTTCGACGAGACCGTAAAATGTTTACATTGTGATTAAAAAAGCTCCTGAGACTGAATGATACCTTCCGGTCACTCAGCGGCGATTCATAATAACATGGAGTGAATGGTTTCAGTGAGGTACAATGTTTAAAACAATCGAGGGGGTTGTATTGTCAGTCTGATCAGTTCGATAACATGTGTGTGCTTTAACAGGTGGGATCTCCCTCTTACTCTTCGAATTTTTCGCCCCTCTTGTCTATAAAAAAATCTCATCTTACTCCATCTCTTTCTGTTTTCTTTGCCCCTCTGTACCTCTTTCCCTCTGATCAACCTCTTATGATTCTCTCTTCATCTCTCTCGATGTCTCTTTCCAGTCCAATCACCCTACACACCTTCTCTTTTACTCTGCCACATACCCTCCCCCTCCCTCTCTTCTGACCCACTGCTTTCCTTTCCTTAAAGGTCCGACCATCTTAATTTCCGTGCCCCGCCTCAATCACTTTAGAATTCTGACATCGTATGATTACGTCGTACATGCAATTACAAGCAAACTGTGGCCCCTCGGGGCCCTTTATTCCAATCACCCGAGTACACGCAGTGAAAACTAATTGACGCTCGTTAGACCTCAGGGAAATTCCTCCAGTTCTGTGTGTTTGATATGCGATTCAGCATCATTCTGCCTGGTTCGGTTACAGATTGCTGCGCTGTCAATGGGAAACTAACATATTTTGATAGCCCGCATGCGACTTTAAGAGGCGCTGCGATGATTCCGTTTAGGAAAAGTAGCAAAATATTACCGCCAAATGCTTAATGCAAAATAATATTATTTCTTTGGAAATGTCTAAAGGCGTGATTAATTTGTGATTAATACGGTAATAGTTTCGAAGAACTTTAAAATCGCTGTTGTTTGTTTAAGCATTCTTTTTTTGTAATAAAACACACTTAGTCAAAAAAAACAACAACACAAAAAAACAACAACGAAATAGCTACAGCAACAACAACAACAACAAACTGCAACATAATTACACTTCCGAAATAGGGCTATAAGAGATTATCTATCTGTTGACTTTTTGCTTATTGGTTGTGGGCGAGCTACGAGAGTATGGAAGAATACAAGAAATTACCTTTACTGTTTTGACACATAATTTATGTAAAATAAAAAAAAATATATATGTTTGAACGATTTGTACTAAATGCCACTGTAGCGGTTCATATTTTTTAAAACAATAGATTTATATACTGATTTCAACCCTTGAAACAACAAAGAATAGACCTTCCTTTATGGTTTAGGGATTTAAATCCCGATTGAAATTCCACGATTCAAAAATTAAACGCACACTATAACTTTGTTTGTTTTACTTTTCAAGTTTCATCATTTTCACGATTGCAATGTGTGTGTCGTCGGGACGCAGAGCCGAATTCTGGGACTTGGTCGTCACATTATAGTGTCACTGGTCCAGGGACAGATCAACTTCAATGGGCTGTCCGACATCATCCTAGATGGCCAGACAATAGCCTGTAAGGAGCTTCTCTTTCTAGGTTCGAGAGCGCTTAAGTAAGGCTAATTTACACCTGTCTACCCCCCGGCCTGAAAACGCACCGGGTGTTCACTATCTGAGCGTAGTAGAAATGACTATGTTTAATTGTTCGTTTAATTGCTTAATATCCAAGGTTAGCACTATATAGGCTATATTGTGGACGGGCCTCAAGACTAATGTGACAAATTTACGTTCTGACACATTACACACGAGACAGGGCGTGGAAACCTGGACTTCTCTCTCAGCTGGTCACATTAAGCTGTCAACGACCAATCTTGTTGGCTGTGAATGATACAGTTTTATAAAATAATATTAAAAATACATGAGTAAAAAGTTCTTCATAGACTTAAAATGCAATGTTCATTAACATAAGGCCATTTTTTTGGGTTTTGCAGTTGATACGTCTATATTTAAGCTTCACTTTGAAGCATTTTAAATCTGCTTCTTCGATATGTTTGATCCTGAACAGGTGCAATACATTACTGTAACCTTCGCAATAAGTGAGAAACTTTCACTTAATAATATCATAATGATAGGGGCTTTCTATAAAAAGCGAGAGGTATATCGTTGCATTGTAGGCACAATTAAACCTATAACAACCACTACATGAAACACTGTAGCCATCTTTTCTATATAACTATATCTAACTAAGTCTCTACTTTCTTTCTCTCTCTCTCTCTCTCTCTCTCTCTCTCGCTCTCTCTCTCTATTTCACCTAAAACCTTTTGGGGTAAGACTCATATCATCAACAATCCACTGTGGTTCTAAAGCATTGGTTTGTACCTCCCAAAGGAAGACTACAGCAACTGAAAGCAACAACGGATTTTAAAAAATGTGTCTAAATATTAATGTGTTAAAAAAAAATTAAAATAGATGTTCGCTTCGTGTTTTCTTCATTCTATTAAGTAGCTATGGAAAATTAATGTTTTGGAAAACCCCCCAGAAAATATTTAGTCTATGTAAATTATCGGAAACAATGACACAGAGAGAGAGAGAGAGAGAGAGAGAGAGAGAGAGAGAGAGAGAGAGAGAGAGAGATGATAGGAAAAGAGTGGGAAAAGGGAAAAAGAAATGAGGGAGGCATGCAGATACAAAGTGGTACCGACAAAAATAAAAGGTAAACAAAACGCTTAAACAAAATTTTGTTCAGAAGACCGAAAATGTTAGATGAAATTACATGTATTTCAGATCTTTCCAAACATATTATTCAATTCAAGCTCCAAATTGGGTACAGGATGGCTGAAATAATTCGAATCTCCAGGAAATTCTTCTGGTGGGCTTCGAGCCCCAAGTATAAAGCAGTGTTTCGCAATAACAAATCTAAATCTAGATTCTCTAGATCGGTGTCTCCTGAGACGCAATGCTAGCTTTAAAAGTTCCATTAGTTATTCAGGTATTACGGATTCTAACCGCCCCTGCTTGCTGAAAAATAAAACAATCTTCAACATAAATCCTTGCTTCCCCGGTTCGCCAGATACCCTATTAATTTTAAAGAGAAATTTAATCTTTTGTTTAAGCAATTTTTAAAAAAAGTGGTTATCAAATTGTGTGGGCTAGTCTGAGAGATGAGGAAATTAAAACTAAGCTATTCTAATGTGTTTTTTAAATAAAAATAGCTTAGTCTCGAGTTTGGTTTACTGCTAGATAAAATTCTAAGCAGGATGAATGAGATTATGTAATGGGTTTTTTCTGTGGGTAATAAATGAATATAGCATAGAAAGGGTTATTTTGTTTCCAATATTCCTCTTTTTTATATTACATCGGTGTGTATCTTGTTTCGTGTTTAAAATTAAAAAAAGAATAATGAAAAATTCAGTTGACACAACACGACAGAAAAGAAGAAAAGATAAAAAGTTATTTAGAGGAAGAGAGAGAGGTTTAGAGAGATAGAGAACGAGAGAGAGAGAGAGAAGTAGAGAGAAAGAGGGGAAGAAATTGTGTTAGAGTGAGATAGTTAGAAAGAGTGAGAGAGAAAGAGAGAGAGAGAAATAGAGAGAGGGAGAAAGAGAGAGAGAGAGAGCGAGCGAGAGAGAAAGAAAAAAAAAAGACAGCGGCCGAGACAGCGAGCAATTGAAAGGGTGAAAAAAAAAGAAGAAATATTAATGAAAAGAAAATCACTGTTACAGAGTCAAATACAGACGGTGTCTTGAGGGAAACAATAGACTTTAGGATGAAAAGAGAGAACCAGGAAGGAAAAAAGAAACTGGATTTTTAATATTGTTTCAAAGCTTTGCAGGTTTGTCATAAGTGGGCATGAAACTGGATAAGACGAATTTTTTTTATTGAAATAAAACTTCGAGTGTCATATTATGTTTTATGATTTATTTGAAGACATTAATTTTCATGTGGACTTTCCGAAATGTTTTTCCTCTAGGGTTTAGCGAGATGAAAAAAAAAAGAAGTAGATAAAAGGAAAACAGTGGTAGAAGCTTATGCATGATTAAAACTTATTCAGAAAAAATACACGTAATACAGATGATTTATTTTCAAAAGGGTTGTGGATGTTCACATTTCATCCCTAATATAATTAAAGTCACTGCCTTCCTGGAATACGATATTACTGTGGCAACTTTGATAAATTCTGTTCATACGTCAATACTATCGTCTCATATCAGTTACAATTTTATTAGTGATTTTTTTTAAAGCAATTCAATCTGATTTCATTTATTGTTTTTCTTTGGATTCTATATTTCCCAATTTTAAGAAACGGTAAAAGGGTTACATGAATTAGCTAGAAATATCACTTATGGCCAATTTTGAGTTGAAATAAATTACGTGCAGTCCCTATCATAATCTATCTGACTCTCTGTCCACAGGCCATTTTTTTCTTCTTTTTTTTTGTCTATGGTTCTGCTTCACTGTCATTTCTGGGTAGGGGGCGCAGTGGCCTTGGGGTAGAACATCGGCGATCTCGCTCCCTACCGGTTGGGTCAGTGTCAGTTTAATGTGACTGTCTGAGACAGGAGTCATGGCATCCCCGCCCTGTCTCGTGTGTGGCAGCACATAAAATTGTCAGACGTCAATCTTGAGGCCCGTCCACATTATGGTCTATATAGTGCTGTTGTTGGAAGTTAAACCAATTCAAAGAAAAGGAACTCCCTGTCATTTCTATCTGCCAGCCTCTATGTTCTTCTAACACATAAATATATTGCACAAAAAGCCACACATTTTAGTGTGTCAATCTCCATCCTTGTATTAAACTATCACAATTCATTATTATTTTTGGTCTGATTTCTTCCTCTACTTGATGGCTCGGTGCCAGTACAATGCGACCGGCTCAGACATATCAAATTGTAACCGCGCGCCATCCCTGTGTGTCAGTAAGTAAATTCATCATACGCAATTCGTGGGGCACTTCGTTAATAAGCCTTGAAACTGAGGGTAGACGGTAAATAGGAAAACAACTCAACACAAAAATTTAATGTTCACTACGATTATGAATGAAGTGAATAGAATTTAAAAAGTATACTTTTAGCAAAACACGCATGCCGTATGTGTGTTTGTGTATATGTGGTGCATCAGGCCTGAGCGAGTATTTAAGCTAAAAAAACTATCTTGAATTCCATTCATAAACTATTCACTAGGATCAAACATTCCCAAATAACATAATAACAATGTTAATAGTAGGTGGAAACCATAATTGTTATAATTTTCGCCCTGAAATTGGGCAGTCGCCCATCCTCTGGATACCGATCTGAACACCTGTCCCAATTAAAAAAGTGCCTGCAATGTTAAATAGTTTAGGGAGATTACGGGTTGCATTTCTAGTGTAGATGATAGGAGCAACATCCTCTCTCTCTCCCTCTCTCTCTCTCTCTCTCTCTCTCTCTCTCTCTCGCTTAGCTGGCTTTATCTCTGCCTGTCTGTCTGTCTGTCTATTAGCCCCCCTTTTATCTCTGTTTGTGTGTTTCTCTCGTCCAGTGGGCGCGGTGGCTCTGGGATAGAACATCAACTTCCGACGCAAAAGGTTCGTGGTTCGAGCCCTGGTGATTTCGCTCCCTCCTGGTTGAGTCGGTGTCAGTTTGATATGACCGGCTGAGACAGGAATCATGGTATCCCCGTCTCGCGTGTGGCAGCTCATTAAATTGTCAGACGTCAGTCTCGGGGCCCGTCTACAATATAGCCTATATAGTGCTGATGTTGGGCGTTTAAAACAACTTTACATCAACATCATTCTGTCGACCTCTCTTTCTTTGTCTATCTATCTCTTACTCTCTCTCTTTCGTTCGCTTTTTCCTTTTTTTTATTATCTCACTCTTATCTCTGACTATCTAACTCTCTCCTTCTCTCTCCTTTACTCTCTCTCTCTCTCTCTCTCTCTCTCTCTATTTCTCTCTCTTTCATACACATCACACCTTCGCTCCGCCTCTACATATTTGTACTCTCTTTTTATCTCGATCTGCGTTTTTGTCTGTCAGTCTGTCCGTATGACTGTTTATCTGACTTTGTCTGCCTGTCTATCGGTTTGTCTGTGTCTCTGATTGTCTGCCTGTTTGTCTAATAAAACAACAATAAAAAAAAACAATAACAACAGCAAAAAACAGAACAAGTTTTCCTCCTCCCCCTATTACTACTACTACTACTACTACTACTACTACACCCCTGACACAGCCTCGCACCAAATATCGCTCAATGGCTCCCAAAGCGAGACTTTATAGTGCATCTGATCATGTGATCTGCAACGGTGATAAAAATAGATTGTGGTATAACGCAGTTGGTTAGGTCTTAGGACAGGAGTACAGTACCCCAGAGGTTCAGAATTCAGTTAGCATTTCCCTCTCCGAATAGCTTAAGGTTGACTCTCACATAAGATTATTTATGATAACCGCATAGGCCTAATGCTTTTGTTGTATTAGATTTCTCGATCTTTACACTTGTGCAGTATATGTTGCCTTTGTAATTTTTTGTTTGTTTTCCATTTTTGATATTCATGTTCCCGAACGAGATCTTTGCTAAATATTTTTCTACGTGTCAACTTCAAGAACTGAAAGACAATTCTCCTCGAGATTTAAAAAAAAAACTGAGGAGTGCTTTTTTTCAAGGATAGAATTTATGTAGTTATCGTATGAAAAGATGCCACTAGATTGATTTATCTTTCTAGTGCAGTGAAATTTCTGTTTGAGCTTTATTGACCAAATGGATGATAATAGACTGTAGACTGAAACAAATTAACTCTTCTGATTTGCGCAGTTATCGAATAAGATTATGGAGGATGACTTAAAGTTGGCATATGTTGTTATTTTTTGTAATGAGATTATTTTCAATCTTTTTTTTAAAAAGTTTGGTAGTTTATAATGAATAAAGACCTAAACAGTTTTTTGAAGAAACTTATTTAGATCTTTTTTCAGCGTAAGTCCAAAATATTATATTGATCTAATTCGTGCTGCACATGTCCAAACATTATTACTGTGGAAAGAACTATGTCAAGATAGGAAATATGGAATCCCCGCACTGTCTCTGTGTGCAACATATAAAATTTGCATTGTGTCTTTAGCCTTTGGGGGAAAGGGGTCCATAATGTAGCCTAGACTAAAGAGTGCAGTGCTGTTGGGCGATTAGGAACAAATGTAAGACAATCTCAGCCATGTTTAAATTAAAAAAAAATTAAAATACAAACATATCGATATTAAAGAAGTTTTTTCACGAAACATGAGTTCCATCAAACTCCTTTTGCCTTTTCAGAATAATTTCTCAACTCTTTGAAAATATGGAAGTAGGCGTACATGTGAAATATCCAGGGATATAAATACTCTATTATATTAAATGGCGACACAAGACTACTAAACCAACCAGGTTAAGTTTGCATTATATAAGAACGAATTGAAAGTGAACTTTACCATTCAAGTATTAGGTACAGTTGGGTCAGTTCACCCTGTTGTTTTTGATGAATTGATGAGTGAGTCAAATAAACAAATATTACAAGGCATCAATCTGTCATACATATCCACTTAATTTAATGAAATATATAATTAATTTTTGTCTTTAGTATGCAAACAGCGTAACAGTTCCGTGCCTTAATGCGGTGCTCGGTCTTTATGTCATAACGCTTCAATCGACAAGACAGGATTCAACTCTTCACGTTGTTAACTTCATGATTATTGAAGACATCGATTTCTATAATTATCTGCACTTTGTTTTGTTTGTGTTTTGTTCCTTAACGTCCAAAGTCAGCACCATATAGACTATATTGTGGACGGGTTTCAAGACTAGCAATTTGATGTACTGCCACACACGAGACTTCTGTCTCAGCCAGTCACATTAAACGGAAACCAACCAGTAGGGTACAAAATCGCCCAAATGCATATTATTTTGACCAATCGTTGGATACCTTCGCGGACCTTCCGATCTGGACACCAACGCTCTACCACTTAAACCAGTTCACCCCCCCCCCCCATATCTACATGACTGACAGACCAATTTGATATAGCTGTTTAATATCTTCTTTTTTTTCGCCCACCCGGCGGCACTAAGAACGGTAACAAAGCACTTTACAAAACGTGAAGCACAAGTGCTATTTTGTTCTTAAAATACACTCCTGAGAATCGATCCTTCATTTTATTACCAAGACATGCTGGACTGAAAAAAATATGATATTTACATGCTGTGGAGGTTTTCTTCTAGACACTAAAATAGTATAAACAATAAGGAGGGCCTAAGGATCCACTGTAAACAATTTTCAATTGTTTTGTCCTGCACCAGGCAAAACACAATGGACTATTCTGGTTTGGACGTTCCAATGTTTGAATAAGGCTATGGAGGAACTAACCATTTATTTGCATTCTCAAATAAATAAAAAGAACACGCACACTTGATGGAGTTTTGTTGTTGTTTTCATTGTTTACATTACCCAATATTAAATAAAGAAATTAACTGTATGTCATTTTTTTATTAGTTGGTTCAATATTTTCATAACATCCAACGTAAAAAAAAATAGCTTTCTCTCGGAAAAGGTCCCAATGAAAGTGAAACTGGCTCAACGAGTGTGGATAATAAAACGAAACGGCCTGATCGAGAATGAAGCCCAAGTCCTCTACATTAGACGTCGAGCACTTGACCACCTGTGTTACGACATTCAATATTATTTGTCAATAAGCTCTGAATCTTTCAAATTTCATACTTTTCATTTGTTATTCTCCATCTTTCAGTCAGCCTAAAACTTAGCACCCCAATCCCCCCGCCTTGCCTGCTCCGTTTTAGTACTAAAGTAACGATCGCCACCCTGTAATAACAAATAACCTCGTGTTAACCGATGCCTAGTTACAACACAACATAAATACCTATAGCTATAAAATGTGAAACATCTGCATCAATAAAGGAATATTATGGCTTTTAAAGCAATGTTTTTAATCTAAAACGATTTATTGCGGCTTTGATGACGTAAAACAACATATGAAATACCATGAACTATGAAATATACATCTATAATCGCATATTATGGCTTTTTAAAAATCAATATTTTGACTCCTTGAAGATTCATTGCGGCTAGTCCGATGTAAAACTATCAGAATATACAGTTATTGGACACAAATAACTCTGCTTTTTTAATAATCTCAGTTGATTTATGCTTTCATGTACTTTAAAACCTTTTATTCTTTTATAGTAATAACTTTTAAAGAAACGTTTCCAAATAAAATACAATTTTTTTTATTTTATAAACCAGTTTCTACTGCGTGTGTATGGATTCTTTCATATGTTTGAAAAGGAAAAGAGTTAAATCTGTGGTTTTACAGCTTGTGTGATTCTTCACGAATACATTTCTTAAAATCGTTTTTCGGTGTATCGGGGACTCTCTCTAATGACATTTTATATAAAATTCATTTGGTAAAACAAACCCTTATGTTCTGAATTCTCTATTGCATTTTTAAACACATTATTTCAGTCATAAAGAGAGTCCTTTATTTATCTAAAGTTGTGTATGCTCGAGTTAGGAGCTTTATTTCATCGTCACTCTAGCCTTTCCTCTATCTCTCTCTCTCTCTCTCTCTCTCTCTCTCTCTTTCTCTCGCAATATCTGCCTCTCTCCTCTCTCGGTCTTCCCCTCTTTCTTTCACCCTTTCTCTCTTTGTCTGTCTCTGTCTCATTTCCAGACAAAGTGTCAATATGCAATGTTTAAGAATTTAGCTACCTGCCCACCTACCGAAATAGTCCATCACACTAGAGACAATGTAAAAACTTATATATACCTAGATGGTGTTGGCACCACTACAGACTGTTATTAACCGCATTTGTTTCAAGGATAAATATTCAGATAGAACGAAGAGTCAAGGCAATAAGGGGCTTACCTGTCTGTCTATGTGCCAAATTCATAACAATCGACCATTTTCTTTGTTTACTTTTTTTGTGTATATTACACTTTTTGGTAGGCTTCAAATTTTCAGCTCAATTTCATATGGACATGCGATTATTATGTTTAACTTGTTTTATTATTTTAACTTTTGCTGTGGGTAGAAAATTAGCCTTTTGATAAAAATTTGAATCCCAAGAAGCCCCTGCACATGTAATGTACTTAAATTTACTGTCGACACTAGTGTTTTTATGTTCACTAAAAAGCGCAATAGAACGGTATATCAGAATAGTACACCAACTGTACGGATTTTAAAGTTTGCAAATTTGCACACGAAGTATAGTTTCGTTAGGGCGCTTGGTTTATAGTAAAATCAGAAGATAAAATGAAGCCTACTTGAAGGAGCGCAATAACTTTGGCCAATTTTTGGCCACCCTAACGATGTCAAACCAGTTGTATTTCCTGAACCTACGACCCTTTCTAAATATAGAACGGGCGTTTTGGGAGTTAGTTTTCCCAATTTTTATAAAAGGATTTGAGAACCACAGGGTTTTTACATTTTCTACACTTTGTGTAGAAAAAATGCAAGAAAACATCTTTTTCCATAGTTTGTCGTCTCTCTTCTCGTGTATTTTCAAAGCCAATGCTCTGACATTTTCACCACTGCTTCTTCTGGCGAGTTTCAACAAAACGTAGAGAATATTTTTTTCAAATTGAGAATTTTTGGAGCAATGCCCCTCTTATGTAGGACATACTCAAGTCTCCAAAGTCTTTGTGTGAGATCGATTCACTCCCTTGTGATCTTTTTCTTGAGTCTATAGATATACTTTTACCATTCATAATATCTTTTATAAATGAGTCTCTTGAACATGGAACCCTTCCGAGCACTTTTAAAGAAGCAATAATTCGTGCCCTTTTGAAGAAAAACAACCTTGATCAAAATGTACTTAAAACTAGCGACCAGTTTCGAGACTTCCTTTTTTGTCAAAGATCTTAGAAAAGATAGTTTTAAACCAAATAGAGAGCCATCTTCTTGAGAATGTTTTGAAAGAAAAGTTACAATCCGCTTAAAAGAGTACGCACAGCACTGAAACAGTCCTCCTTAAGGTAAATTCTGATCCTCTTAGTTCCACCGATCAACGTAAATAGCTCTTCTAGACCTTTTGGTCGCTTTTGACACTATCGACCTCACTTTTTTTCTTAATCGCCTGCGCATAACATTCGGAATTGGTGGTACCGCTGTTATTTGATTTAAATCGTACATCTCAGACAGGAGGCAAACTGATTAAACTGGAAACAAACTGTGTAGCTTAATTGACATTAATTTAGGATTCCCTAGAGATCTGTTCTCGGGCCAGTTCTGCTCTTAATGTATTCACAACCATTAACTGATATTCTAGCTAAATACGAATTAAACTACCACATGTACGCTGATGACACCCTTCTTTATAATTGTTTTGATTCAACCAATATTGACTATGCAATGACTTTCTTCAATGCCTGTATTAATCACGTGTCCTCATGGATGTCAGCCAACAAGTTAAAACTTGATGAAGGCAAAACAGATATCATGGTCGTTGGAAAATCTGCAGTAAATATCGCCGAAGTAAAATTGTTATCAAAAGATAACACACGCCTTGTCTGTAAAATAATCTTGATGTTCTGCTTAATGCAAATCTCACGATGGACCTACACATTCCCAATCTTCGTAAACTATGCTACTGATATTAGTGATAAGACATTACCTGACGGTGGATGCCACTAACATGCCTATGTTCACTTGTACTTTCCAGGATCGACAACTGTCGCCAATAAATTATGTGTCAAAAAACATACGTTTCAAACTCGGATACTGCCTATAGCAAAGGCGTTTTTACAGACTGACTTATGGTACAGTATACACTATGCAGTCAGCAGTCATGGGCTCTGCTTTAGTTTGTTAGATTATATAAGAACATAACTATTAAACGTTAGTGATGCTGAGCAGTGCGAAAAAGAAAGTCTTGAAAAAGATGACAAACACACCACAAGTGGGACAACTTTTTACATTAACATATAGCTGCAGAGATCTCCAAAACGATTTTAACTGTAGAACAGATATTGTTTTTTTTCAAATAAGTGACATAACTTTGTTGGATTTTACTCCTAGTACTCCCTACCATTTTCACCCTCTTTAGAAATCCATCAGATAGGTTTCCATTTCAGTATCTCTATGCAGATCTCCGAAACGCTTTCGATGGTTAAACAGATAGTGTGCCTTCCAACTTAATGATGCAACTTTTTTCTTTTTTTTAACATAAAAATGATATTCATCCTTCCTGGTTTCTCTCTCTTTCGGTAACCAGCAAATAGTTTCACACTACAAGGTCGCTGTGTTGATGGTTGAACAGATCTTGTCACGCCCAGGTGACACAACTTAAACAAATTCGTTACACATAATTCCTACTACCTTTCTTTTTACAACCATCAGAGAGGTTAACAAACAGATGTCTATCTGGGCATTGATGCATTAAATGGTAGGATACCACCGATCGAGTTCAATTATCGATTTGTAACAGCCTTGTATCAATGGAGAAAGAGACAAATCCATGACAGGTGATATTTATTACGATTCTTAGTGGGTCTCCACGGTTATTTTACGAGTTAGGCAAGTGCAATAAATATGTTAAGGAGGAATGTGATGTTATTTCATTACAGTTAAACTTACGAGTGTTTCATTAGCTTGTAAAAATCAATAAGCATCAGTGTCATCTATGTTTAAAATGGACCAAATTAATAAACTTGGCTTTTAGGATCAGTTAACTAAACATATTCTTTTAAGACAAACTGACTTTACAAGTACACTTGTTTTTAGTATTGTTGAATATGTACAACAACCAGAAATCCATTCATGTCGTTACATTTGTTGGAATTCAACAGCAAACAATACGTTTTAAGCTCGTGTTGGGTGAATCAAAAGTCTTAACAAGCTTTCCACATCAAATTTGTCCTTATCGAACTCTTATAATCAATATTTTTGTTGAAATGTAACGTCTATTAAGGAAGCGTTATTTTTTTAATCGGCGGTTAAACGAGCATCTTGTGATTCAACATTAAATTGACCAGCTACGTTTACGCCCTTCATTTTAAGATTTCTAAATCAGATGATAAAATGTTTCACCCGATTTAATTTATTTTTAAACGATTGATCCGCTTCTTTTCTTTTTTTTTTTTGAAGACGCTAAGAAACCAGCTAATGTACTTCTTAAGAGTCATGATATCCCAGCCTTGTCTCATGTTTGGCAAGACATAAAATTGTCAGACGTCAGTCTTGTGCCCGTCGACAAAATATCCTTTATAGTGCTGATGGTGGACGTTAAAACAACTCAACAAGATATCATTCTTAATATAAACGGAGGTCTTTAGTTTACATAGAAGCAAAGTTATAAACGTAATAGAATATGAATGAATATCTTATGGTAATGCTTTCAAAGCCACTCTCCCACGATTTCATTGGAACACATGAAGGCGAAGCTCTCTCCAAAACTTTTAGTTTCCTCGGTATCAAGAAACACCGACTGGACCCCACTAGAAATATAGGACTTAGGCGATCACATTAAACTGGTACCAACCCAACCTGTAGGGGACAATATCCGACTAATACCTAGATTTCTGCCTGATCATAGGATCGAACTTATGATGTCCCAAATAGAAACCCAGTATTTTACTTCAACCACTTCAGCACACCTCAGTCCCCACGCATATTATCTCAATGGAGCGCCTTTTTAAATGCTATGTCGAAACAACTCTCGTTATCTGTTGTTTTTAGGCCAGTCAGAGTAACTTTCGAGGCGTCTCCTTCGAGCATAGGCGTTGCTAAGTATTTATTATATTTATTAAAAAACTATAATTATGTATAAGTGTGGCCTAATAATTATATATATATATATATTATTTTTATTTATTTTTAGGGAAACCAAAAGGCAGGCAGGTTAACTCTTGCGAGTCGCTTCCCGCACATAATATTATTTCTAGGACATCCGCCACCAGGGAACAAAGGCCAACCTGCCTAGGGAGATGGAACCTGGCTTGTGTCGGCCCTAACCTTCCCAAACCAGATGAGACTGGCATAATCCGCGGAAGGATGGCGAGCAGGATAGTGTCAGCACCCTCTTGGGTAGGATCTGCCACACCCACGAGATATGGGGGCGAGGAGGATGGGGCGAGAGGTGAGGGGAGGGGGGGTGCATTGGTGGCGTAAAGATCAAGTATAGGTTATTAACAGGAAGAAGACTAGAGAAAAGTTAAAGAAACTGTATAAAGTTATTGAAGATTGAAAAAAAAAATTAGGAAGGAGGAGGTCGGAGGGGATTTGGGAGGAGGGGGGAGAAAGTGCGCAGTGGTGGCGAAAAAGGCATTTAGATTGTTGATAAGATCTTGTATTGTTTATAATATTCAAAATTAAAAAGATTTGATAGGAAGATTGTAGGATATGGAGATAGAGAGGTGGGACGGAGGGTTGGAAACGAAACAATGAGAGGAAGCGCGCAGTGGTGGCGAAAAAGGCATTTAGATTGTTGATAAGATCTGGTATTGTTTATAATATTCAAAATTAAAAAGATCTGATAGGAAGATTGTAGGAGATGGAGATAGAGAGGTGGGACGGAGGGTTGGAAACGAAACAATGAGGTTGATAGGGAAAAAGATATAATTTTTTTAAGTGTTCATGTAAAATGTTTATTTGTAACACTCGACATTAAAAAAACAACAACATCAATAGATCATAAAAAGGAATAAATACACCATGCAGTAACATCCTATTTTTTATCACTAACTTTTAAAACTTTATTTTGCTATTTTTTAAATAAATAATTCACGGTGAGCAGAAGTACAGTTGAGTTGGTTTCTTTACGCCCAACAAAAAAAGGCAAGGTTGTACCGTGGGTGCGTCCCAAGGCTAATGTCTGACCATTTTACATGCTGCCAAATAGAGACTTTGCGGAGATACATGTGCCAGGTCTTAACCGGTTACATTATACTGACGCTGACCCAACCAGTTGTAGTGGACGAAATCCGACAAACAATTTTTGTCCGACTGTGTGTTTGGGTCCGATGGAGAGACCAACGCTTAAGACTACCACTTGCAGCAGTTCGCGTTTCCAAATGGATCCGAGGGTTTATTGCATATATCGCAAAATGTTTTGAATTGTGTTCCCCTTAAGGATAAGTACAAAGAGTAAAAGACAAATAATATCAACTGGTTGGGCCGAATAAATTATATTCATTTTGTCTTAAATTGAATAAACATAATTTTTAAGAAACATTGGACGGAGCAAATATGAAGTTAACAAACAAGCGCTAGATCTAGGCCTACAATAGCTTGATGTTTTTTTTTTAATTTAGCTAAATTTTCTCAGGAAGAAGAGAAGACTGGTCATACTTATTTTTGGTTTCGTAAGAAATCCAGGAATGTGACTGTTTTCCTTCAGAAATTAAACAGTTCATTCCTCCCTTTTTACTCCTATTATTTATAACTTAAAAAGTACATAAATGTGCTAAAAATGAAGTTTATGATATAAACTGAACATGAAGAAAAACTTAATTCTTAGCACAAAAATGTGCGTACCTTTTAAAGAATATAATATTGTCATTTAATGACATTCAAACAAACAAAATAACCAACATGTTTCAAGCTGTACAATCACGAAAGAAGATCGGCATGATTGGTAAAAATCATGTAAGCTTAAACAGGATAATTAAAATTCTTATCACACTAGGCAGTCGACATTGTATTGTTGTCGTAGATAAACTTTTGAAGCGAAATATGGAACTCAGCAAAACTGTTTTCTCTTGCATTCCTTCTCACTAAATTTTTTGGTCACTTGTGGATGAGGATAGATCACAGATTTCTATTCATATTAATAGATATCTGTGGGATTGATTGACATGTATGCTTACGTGTATTCAACGAAAAGAAAAATTCTAGTGACTTCAGGCAGTGATTGACGTGAGTATAGGTAATTCTATACCTCAAGATAGTTTTTAAGTTATCAGTAGTTTGTGCAGGGGATAGCGCGTACGCAGTCCACCCTATGAAAAAATTACGCACTCGAGTGACCCACAATTGGGGTGATCGCAGGGTTAAGCCCAACCGATGTGCAATGGAAGGGCTTCGATCTGGGTAGACCTCCTAGGTTTTTTGTTGTTGTTGTTTTTTTATAGTGAATAGTAACATGAATTCATTTTTAGATTGGTCCGTCATTGGGACAGAAAACGCACTCTCCCTCTTTGTTGTTCAATTATACATTGACAAGTTTCACAAAGCCTACATAGTAAAAAAATCATTTTAAATGTGTCCATCATTGTTTTCCACTTCCATAGAGGCTTACACACAATTTAAAATATACATTGCATTAGTAGTGGCTTTCTCTCTCTCTCTCTCTCTCTCTCTCTCTCTCTCTCTCTCTCTCTCCCTTTCTTCCTTTCCCTCTATCTTTCTCTTACTCTCTCTCTCTCTCTTTCACTCTCTCTCTCTCTCTCTCTCTCTCTCTCTCTCTCTCTCTCTCTTTTTCTCTCTCTCTATGTCTCTCTCTTTCACTTTTGCTCCTTCAATTCCTCTCTCTGTTTTCTGTTTCAGATGTGTTGTGCTATAATGTTGTTTTGTTTCTATTATGATTGACACAACTTGTGGTGGGATTGTGTTTTCTGCTAATTCAACATACGACCCAACCATTACATTAAATCTGACTGAAGTTTACAAACCGCCTGGTAAGTCTAACAGTTTTGCGAACGTCACAGAAGTTCCATACTCAAATTGACAGCCATTTCTCTGACGTCCGCAAAAATAATTCAAAGACAAGGCTCAATCGCAAGTATCGTTAGATGGACAACAGATGTTCTGGTGGTGGACAAACAAACTTTAATGTTAAGAGAGTGAGAGAAAGAGATAAATAAAGACAGAAAGAAGGGAAGGCATATATCTCTTCCACTATATCATTGTTAGACTTATCGTGAAAAAAGGGTAGAGGCGAGTTAGTCCAATGGTAAAAGGCGCGGGTTCATTTCCACAAGACTTGTGCCTCTCTCAGCCTCTGTTTTAGTCTCTTTGCACATTCTTCGTTCATCTTTATTTGTCTCGTTGTCTAGAAACTTGAAACTCTATCTTCCACTCCCTCCCTATCTCTCATTCTCTCTTTCCCTCTTTTTGTCTGTCTCTCATTCTCTCTGTCTGTCAGTCTGTCTGGCTGTCTCGTTCTCCTCTCTCTCTCTCTATTTCTCTTTCTCTCTCTCCCCCCCCTCTCTCCCTCTCTCTCTCTCTCTCCCTTGTTGTCAGTTATCCAAAAGACAAATTAATAATTTTAACTGGTTGGGCCGAATGAATTATATTCATTTTGTCTTAAATTGAATAAACATGATTTTTATCATTTTCAAGAAACATTGGACGGAGCAAATATGAAGTTAACAAACAAGCGCTAGAACTAGGCCGACAATAGCTTGATGTTTTTTTGTTTTTTTTTTAATTTAGCTAAATTTTCTCAGGAAGAAGAGAAGACTGGTCATACTTATTTTTGGTTTCGTAAGAAATCCAGGAATGTGACTGTTTTCCTTCAGAAATGAAACAGTTCATTCCTCCCTTTTACTCCTATTATTTATAACCTTAAAAGTACATAAAATAGTGCTAAAAATGTAGTTTATGATATAAACTGAACATGAAGAAAAACTTAATTCTTAGCACAAAAATGTGCGTACCTTTTAAAGAATATAATATTGTCATTTAATGACATTCAAACAAACAAAATAACCAACATGTTTCAAGCTGTACAATCACGAAAGAAGATCGGCATGATTGGTAAAAATCATGTAAGCTTAAACAGGATAATTTAAGTTCTTATCACACTAGCACAGGGACGTGATCAATGGAGATCGTCCATCAAGCAAATTGCAGAGATTGCTGAGGCGTCCCGATCTGGTGACCAGGATGCGAAAGGCAAATAAGTCAAAGTCAAGTCAAAGTCTTATCACACTAGGCAGTCGACATTGTATTGTTGTCGTAGATACAATTTTGAAGCGAAATATGGAACTCAGCAAAACTGTTTTCTCTTGCATTCCTTCTCACTAAATTTTTTGATCACTTGTGGATGAGGAAAGATCACAGATTTCTATTCATATTAATATAATATCTATGGGATTGATTGACATGTATGCTTACGTGTATTCAACGAAAAGAAAAATTCTAGCGACTTCAGGTAGTGATTGACGTGAGTATAGGTAATTCTGTACCTCAAGATAGTTTTTAAGTTATCAGTAGTTTGTGCAGGGGATAGCGCGTACGCAGTACCCCCTAAGAAAAAATTACGCACTCGAGTCACCCGCATTTGGGGTGATCGCAGGGTTCAGCCAAACCGATGTGCAATGGAAGGGCTTCGATCTGAGCAGACCTCCTAGGTTGTTTTTGTTGTTGTTTTTTTTATAGTGAATAGTAACATGAAGTCGTTTTTAGATTGGTCCGTCATTGGGACAGAAAACGCACTCTCCCTCTTTGTTGTTCAATTATACATTGACAAGTTTCACAAAGTCTACATAGTAAAAAAAACATTTTAAATGTGTCCATCATTGTTTTTCACTTTCATAGAGGCTTACGCACAATTTAAAATATACATTGCGTTACTAGTGGCTTTCTCTCTCTCTCTCTCTCTCTCTCTCTCTCTCTCTCTATCTCGCTTTCTTTCACTCTAGCTCTCCCTTTCTACCTTTCCCTCTCTCTTTCTCTTACTCTCTCTCTTTCTTTCATTCTCTCTCTTTCTCTCTCTCTCTGTCTCTCTCTTTCACTATTGCTCCTTCAATTCCTCTCTGTCTTCTGTTTCAGATGTGTTGGGCTATAATGTTGTTTTGATTCTTGTCCCATATGATGGACACTACTTGTGGTGGGATTGTGTTTTCTGCTAATTTAACTTACGACGCAATCACTACAATAAAGTCTGACTGGAGTTTACAAACCGCCTGGTAAGTCTAACAGTTTTTCGGACGTCACAGAAGTTCCATACTCAAATTGACAGCCATTTCTCTGACGTCCGCAAAAATAAAGACAAGGCGCAATCACAAGTATCGTTAGGTGGACAACAGATGTTTCGGGTGATGGAAAAACAAACTTTGATGTTAAGAGAGTGAGAGAAAGAGATACATAATGACAGAAAGAAGGGAAGGCATATCTCTCTTCCACTATAACACTGTTAGACTTATCGTGAAAAAAGGTTAGAGGCGAGTTAGTCCAATGGTAAAAGGCGCGGGTTCCTTTCCAAAAGACTTGCGCCGGTGCCTTTCTTTTGAGTTATTTTTATTTTTTGCCAAAACACACAAGAGAAATAATAATAATAATAATAATAATAATAATAATAATAATAATAATAATAATAATAATAATAATAATAGGATGCCGATGTTCTACCCCTGGGCCACCGCGCCCCCCAGAAATACCAATGAGATAAGAGATACACAGAGACAGAAACAGAGACATAAATAAACACAGATAGTCAGACATTTAGAGACAGAGATAAGACAAAGAGGCACAGAGAAACATATTGATACAACGGCACAGATAGAGTCAGAGAGACACATAGATAAACAGAGACAGAGATAAGACAGAGAGACACACAGATTACAAATAGAGACAGACACATAGATAGACAGATAGAAACTGACACAGATAGAGGCAGAGAGACACATAGATGGAGGTAGAGGCAGAGATAGACAGAGAGACGGAGACACAGAGAGATACAGATAGAGAGAGAGAGAGAAAGAGATAGATCGATAGATAGATAGCTAGATAAAGAGAGAGAAAGAGAAAGATAGATAGAGAGATAGATGGTAAAGACATAAAGAAGAGGAGTATACAAAAGTTAAAGAATAACGAATGTACATTAGCGTAATATTCAACATAAAAAAAGATAAGCGGCAAGACTATAATTATTTATCATTAACAGAACTGTCCATACCAAAGTATGTTTAGTTTATGTGCTAGCTTATCTATTTTAAACAAGTTGTGTGTGTTAATAACCTGTTTATAAACCATAAAAGATAACTAAAATTTGGCTAAAGATGTAAGAGTACATTCACCATTAAACCAGTACCAAGTAAATTGACTAGCACTGACATATTTAGATCTAAATGTCAGATTGCGGAAACGGTGCAGTTTCCATTATGATGGTAGCCTTTGATAATGTTTAATGTTACAACGGATGTAAGATAGATCTAAAATAACTGTGTATCCTTTGATATTATAAATCCGGAATTAAAAGGTCGGATTCAGTGTATGTGTTGTTACCCAGAAGAGGAAGGAGAAAGCAATTTTGCAGAATACTTTGTTACTTTATTTGTCACAAGCTCTGTTTTAACTTTCTTCTTTTTTAATAGCAACAAGCAAGAGTAAGAATTTTAGGGAGTGGGTGATGGTAATCAGATAGCCCAGTTTGAGTTTCGAGATTGAGTTTGCAGCTTAGCGTTCAACGTCAGCACTATATATAAGGGGTAATATTGTGGACGTGTTCCAAGATCAACATCTACCACATAGAGACAGTGCGGAAATACCATGACTACTGTCTCAGACGGTCACATTTAAGTGACACCGACCCCACCAGTAGCGGGCGAAATAAAATAAATACATTTTAACCGATCGTGAGTTTCGAACTAGAGACCTCCCGATTGGGCGGCCAATGTTCTAGCTCAACTGTAGAGCGCGGGACTTCTAATTGGAAAGTGTCCGTTTAAGTCCCACATCTGATGCCTTGTACCCTACATTTATGTGGGTCGGTGGCAGTAAAATAATTATAACCACCTGAGACAAGTTGTGGCACGCATTCTCTGTGTGTAGCACTTTAGTATTGTCAAGTTAGTCTTTAGACCTGACCCCAATATACCATGTCTCTGACGATGGTTTATATAGGAAACAAAGAAATCAAACCAGGACACCGTGAATATTAAGTTATGGTAAAATAATGACAAACAATAAAAACCAACATCATTGATTGGCTATTAAAAATGTTAACGTGCATAGAACACGCAGATGAAAAAAATTCTTTAAATAGCACTGCGGATCTATATTAGAACTTTTCTGTATGTTCCATTGCACACAGAACTCATCTGTTTTGACAAAGTTATTCAAATGTATGTGGATATGCATTTTAAATGTTCACATAAAAAACAACAACAATTGAGCTATGAAAAAATAATAATTGTACTGACATACGAGTTTCGCAAATGGAAAATAGATCAGAACAGCGCTGTGGAGCTTTTTGAAAATGCTCCAGTTAGTTGCTAACATAAATCGTGTGTTCCCGCTAAGTTGCCCAATCTATGTGATGGTATGCCTTAATAATCGTATAATAAATAAATACACGTAGGAAAAAATAATACAGACGTGCATATAATACATAAATATAAAAAATAGATATAAAAAGCCCTGTGCAGATCTTTTAAATAGCTTCTATTTGTTGCCAACAAAACTCATAAGTTAACATAGAAGTTAAAAAATTCCTTGCGAATATGCATTCATTATGGTAAAAAAAAAACAACTAAAAATCAGTTAGGCTATGAAAATAACATTAATGTACATAAAAGAGAAAAACGGAGTGGGTTAAGTAAAAATTGCACTGCGGAGGTGTTTCAAAACGCTTCTGTCTGCAGTTTGCTCACAACATAACTCATGTGTTCCGACTAAGTTACTCAACTGTGAGTCTGTATGGGAGGCTATATGCATTCCCTATGGAGATGCACCGTATCTGATGACATTCCATAGAGTTCTCTCAGATAATCGAGGCTGACAAATTGGTTTTCCTATCGTTTAGAGGCTTGTCGCCACCGACTAAATTCTATTACATCAGTGTCATGGCTGCTTATCAACGATTAGGCTGGGATGGGATGTGTACAGCCTCCAAGGCTTTTAGGGTTAGTTTGACTTAGATGCTGCTTGTAGTACTAAAACAATGCACGGGGAAAAATAGTTTAGCTCTTTTAAGTAGAATGGTGCTCTTATCTTAGATCTCCGAGTGAGGATAATATTGAGTTTTACCAGTAAAAAAACAGTTTTGTCGGGAGTCTAAGCTTATAGACCTATTATACTAACTATCCAAGCTCTATGTAATTTTAGCCAACACGATTTTTATTCACTTTCTTGTTATTTCCAGTCTATATTATACTTAACTCACCAGTGCTCATAGATTTTGTATAAACGATGTTCTGATAAAACTAAATGCTAATACTTAGGTGACTCAGTTGGCACTTCACATGACTTGAAATCAGGAGTCCTAGGTTCGAATCCCAATGAGACCGTCTTATTGAGCCTTAGTTATGTCAGTGTTCGTATACTGTAACCAACCGAGACAAATATGCCTTTCTTGACAGCATGTCCACTTGCCAGACCCTTAAATGCTAATCGCTGACGCAAGAATTGAAGTTAAGCTTTCTGCCTTTCTATTTATATCTGTCTGTCTACTTACATCTGTTTTCTAAATCTGTCTCTTTCTTTCTTCTAATATCTCTCTTTATTTTTTTTTAGTCTCTCTCTATTTCTCTCCCCCTTCACTATCACCCTTGCTTCCCCCGCTCTCTATTTCTCTTTTTATCTCCCTCTCTCTCTACCTTTCTTTGTCAATCACTCTTTCGATTTCATATTTTATTCATTTTACAATTTCCGTTTACCCCCCCCCCCCAAAAAAAAAAAAAAAAAGCAGCAACGACCAAAATCAATAATTAAACATTTTTTTATTCAATATAACACTCACTATGATATTAGGATTGTGAAATGTAGCAATAACTTTCATTTTTTTGCTGTGTGATGCGAGAAAATTTGCAACTTTACGGCTTATAATATTTTGAACTAGATCTATGTAATGAGAGGGAATTTCGGCAATCCATGTTTTGCAGAAGTTGGACTCAGCCTAGCAGAAAATGATGAGACAAGATCATCAGGCAAAAAGAGAGGGCAGCACAGATTACAAATTGAGAAAAACAAAACAACACACGATAAAAAAGTCATCCAAGAAATATACACATTCAAGACAAAACAATAATTATTTTCATTTCCATGACAAGACGCCTAAAACGCGTTCACAATTGATTTTCTCCAGTGCATATTAAAATGTTCGAAGCGCACGAGAATAATACCTACCTGGTCCTGTTCCATCACATTACAATACTTAAGTTTCAGGAAACTCGCCGCCAAATTGCACTATGAAGCTCTTTTTTCGGAATGAAAATGGATACTTTTTGTACACTTCCGAAGAGCTGTTTATGCTTCTGCAAACATATATACAGTGGAGTGCAGTATCTTGAAGGAATTACAGGCTTTGTGATCCACAGGACGATAAAGGATGACATAATATCGCCGCTAGCTCCACTAGTCTTGGATAAAGCTATGATTGGACACCAGTGTAGATTCACACATCTACCATCTTCGTCTCTCTATGGGCAGTCTATAACTATATCGCAATGTCTTTATTGTATGGACCATGGACCTGGGGGTGGGGAAACGGTCGGATGTTTGCTCAGTTTTCTCCATGTCTCCCGCCCCAACAACGTTGACTCAATTTCCGATCTCTGCCCCCGGCTGTTTGATCTTAATTTAGCGCGCGTGCGCAATGCCTGGTTTATTCATCTACTTCCTGGGCGAGACTTCCCAGCGTTCCTGATTTCTCGACTTCTTACTTCCGCATCCGGGCGCATGTGTAAACAGCCATGGCTGACTTTAATGATGTATATTCCAATCCAGGATAGTTTTTCTTAGAAACGCACTAAAAAAAAGTTGTACAAGAAAATGTAAAATGTAATACAAATACAAAAACAACAAAATACAATACAAAACAAACAATACAAAAACATCGCAATTTCAATACATAGAGGCCCTAGTATTTAAAATTAATCTTCAAGAAAGAAACAGGAACGCAGGTTAAATATGTTTAATAACTATGTGGCTCTCTATACGACTATACACTTAACTTCTTGCCTTTCTGTGTAGTATACTGAGAAGTATACAAAGTTACATTTATGAAACACATTTAAATGATTTAGAGAAATGTGAAGCCAGAAAGCACTACAACAAAGAAGACAAATGATTATGTTAAGGTAGAACAAAGAGAGAAAGGGGAAAACAGGAAACACTTGTGGCAACATTTAGGGGAAAACGAACTACAGACAGCGAAATTGATGAGAACCAAATAGTAACCATACCTCTCTCTCTCTCTCTCTCTCTCTCTCTCTCTCGTTCTATCTCATATTTTCCCTCCTTCCTCCTCACATATCTCCACTTTTCCTCCCTCCCATCGGTCCCATCCCCCTATTCTGATCTCCTCTGGGATTTGGTGTCGCTGGCACTGCTTGATGTAACTGAAAGGCCCGTTGGACGTTCATCATCGTTGGCTTCCCTTTCTGTTTTCCCATATCTTGACTCTTGGTCCATGAATCTATTTTAGGTAGATGACTTCACGAGCGAAATTGATGGTGTTTGTCCTTTTGCCGAGAGCAGCTTTCTGAGAAAAAAAGAAAAATGGAGAGAAACGTAAATAAACAAATTTATGTATGCATAGGTAGAATATGAAAAAAAAATCAACATTATTGTGGATGTCATGCTGAACTGTCATATGGATTTGGTATATCAAAATTAAGTGTCTTTTCGTGGTCCAGCTAAATAGGTATAAAAAAAGATACCATTTTTGAGGAGAGAGTACTAATTGTTTGCTTGTATATATTGAGCTTTTCTGATGTTTTTCTTTGTTTATCTTGTTCCACAATCTCCATGGACAGTAGACTTTAGTTCTTACTTAAAATCATAAATTGATTGCATATAATTTGTTCACAATTAATTTTTTGATAAATAGGTATATCGTTCTCCTTGTTCCATTTCTCCAGTGGGGCATCGTTTCTTATTTCAAAACTGTATTGCCATCACTTATCTATGCGGGTATTTTGTGATAGACAATACACGCAGGATCAACTCCTTTTATAAAGAACAACAATAATATATTAAATGATTATTGTTTTTGTGACAACACTGGTACGGTTACCTTTTGTCCATTCTGTTAATTCAATAAAAACATATAATTTAGCTCGTCTTATCCAAATGTTTTACATTAGTTTTTTTCAACGGGGGTATGTGTGTGCGCGCGCGCGCGCGCGTGTGTGTGTGTGTGTGTGTGTGAGGAACTGTGAAGGGTTACCTAGTATCAAAAATGATGTTAGATAGAGGTATAGGGGTAGATGTTTATCAACCACCTGTGGAAATAAGATAAAAGGTACGTGAAACCGAGCCAGATATCTCGGTCGGTAGCACGCTTTGGATTAACGAGCAGGGGATTTGGTTAATTTTACGAAAACAGTGGAAGAGAAAGGCACGACAACATCAAGGGAAAAGAAAGACAAATTCAAGAGACAAGATAATATCAGAGACTATAGATTTAGTGAGACGTTTCACAAAAAGAGCTCACAGTGCTTTTGATACGGGGAACTATTGGGACGCGTGCTCACCGTATTTCTTTATTGAAACTAAGCCGGTTGAACAATGTTCAGACTAAGTTTTTTTCAAGGCTTCAAGAAGGAAACAAACGCCTTTATTATCTTTAGACATAATACACAAAATATTTGCCGTGAAACCTCTCACCATTTAACACTCTTTAGGAACTAATAATCATCTAATCAACGATGTCGACTGAGGCCGCCACTACATAGTGCCAGTGTTGTACTTAACTTCGCTACCCCTCTCCTCCCCCTCCCCTCCCCCTCCCCTTTGTTTTTTTTATTTTATTTCGGTAACCATGGAGTGAACTGGCGCAAGCGTTAAAGCGTTGAATTCCCAATTTGGAGGTCTATAGTTCGAAAATCCATTATCGTTCAAACTTGTATTTGTCCGACTTTGTCTCCCGACAGGTTGGGTCGGTGTCAGTATATTGTGATCGGCTGAGAAAAGAGTCATGGTATCCCCGCACTCTCTCTGCACTGCAGCAGGTAATATTGTCAGACTTTAATTTTGGGGTCCGTTCACAATATGGTATGTATATTGGTGACATTGGACCTTAAGCAAAGAACATGCAAATCAAAAACGAAATTCAGTAACTTAAGATAAATTTTACGTGTAGAGGGTTTCCCGAAGACAACCCATGCGAAGAAGGGGACATCAGCAGAGTTTTAACCCGCGGACCTCTAACTTATTAGTTCAAAGCAGTTACTTTGCTCGCGTAAGCGAAGGTCTTCCTAGTGTTTCATTTCTAGGTCCAAACAAAAATCAGATACTGCGACGGGACTCCAGAGCCCAATATCCGGGATCAGGTCAGTCACGTGAAACTGACACCAACCAGTTCACTCTTAAGAGCAATTACTCATCTTCAGTCATCTTCTGAGCCTTTTCTTTTTGTCTTTTCTAAATTATTACGGTACCCCCCTCCCCCTCCCTTGCCTTCTTCTATACTCCTTTTACTCCTTTATTTTTTTCTGATCTTCCCGGTAATTGTTCCACTCCACCTCTTCAAAGTCCCCGCCTCCCCGGGGACTCTGTGTCGCTGTCTCTGCCTGCTTTATGTGGCCCACAGACCGCTTGGACGTTCCTCATCGAACTGGGGTTTTCTTCTACTTTCCCGATGCCTTTAATCTTGTCCGTTAATCTATTTTGGGTAAAGAACTTCATGAGGGAGCAGAATAATTATTGTCTTTTGCCTAAAAGCAGTTCCTGTGAGGATAAAGAGAGGAACGAAGAAAGGAAGAGTAAACAGGGAAGATGAGAAAACATCAAAACCAAAAACAGACAAACATACACACAAAAACAAACTCAAACTATTTGACATATACAACTGCTGTAGAGACGAAATAAAAGAACATTGAGCCTTGAGCGACAGACACAGGCAAAAAAAGATAAAAAGACACTAAAATATAATGTATTCTCTATGTTCTATGGAACTCAAGGTATATTTGATGACCTATGGTTTGCAGTTCTTTCTTCCCCGCCTATGCTCTTTCTCTATAAATCTGTGTCTTGGTCTAAGACCTTTTTTTTTTTTAGTAAACTCCTTAAGAAAGAGGGATAGATACAGAGATAGAGGGAGGAATGGAGGTAGAGAAAGAGAAAGAGAGGGTCATGAAGAGAGAGTTGAGTTGAATTGTGTTGGTTTTACGTCCAATATCAGAACTATATAGGCTATATGTGGACGGACCCCAAGACTGACGTCTGACAATTGAATGTGCTGCCAAGCACGAGACAGGGCGGAGATACTTTAACTCCTGTCTCAGCCAGTACACATAAAATAAAAAGGGAGAGATAGAAATAAGAGCAGAATGAGGGGATACAGGCTAATGGAGGAAGAGAATTTAAAAAAACAACAACAATAAGCCAATGTTAAATATCTGCTTTCAATACAAGAACATTAGCGTTCAATTGTGTAAAAAGTAGAGCAAAGAAAGTCTAATGACAATTGGTTGAAACAAGGGTGGATTTAGCCTTTTTCAACAAGCGGTTTAGCAGGATTTCAAGCAGAAAAGAAAGCATTTACGTCCAACCTATCTAAAGAAGTTAAGAACAAGCAAGTCCAGACTTGGAATATATACCTGATCAGTGATTCATAATGGTGGCAAAGACCAAAAGGATGGAAAATGTAAATGAACCGGACAACTACTGAATAATGCACAATCAAAAAGTATATAATGTACTTCAAACAAAAGATCGACCGTGCGTAATTTGTTGTAACACAATTATAATATCACAAGGTCACTCTGTCAATCGTAAAATCAATAAGAGAGAAGAAGACGAAAAAATAACATGGACACAAAATGTGAAACATTAATACGTTAGAGACGATTCCAGTTTTCAGTAAGGATTGTTGTATAAATTATATTTTTAAAAGTGTTATCTTTTTCGGCTAAGCGATGGTAGTATTCTTTCTAAAACAGTATTGCAAAAAATAAAAAAGAAGTTTGGCTATGCCATCTTGAATGAAGAAAAGAAAGCACTAAAGCACTAAATTCTTGTCGAACTCAGTAAGTCTGGGCCTGGCTATAAATCGGTGTAAAGCGTAGCGTCAAACTATGGGAGGCCATTCTACATACCATAAATCTTAAGCTGGGATCAATACAGACTCCAAGGTCCTCTTTGGGTTTTGTGAAAAGAGAAGGTTATATGAAAGGGATACATTTGTTAAATGTTCTATACGCCCATTAACCAAGAAGGTGGTATTTAGACCAGCGTATGTATGTATAATGCAGACTCTAAGGCCCTCTTTGCGTTTTGTGAATAGAGAAGGGTAAATACATTTTGTATATGTTCTATACGCCCATTAACCAAGAAGTTGGTATTGGGACTTGGGTATTTATGTATAAACGTAGAATGTATGAACTTACGTGAATTTATTGTGAGTTTATTCCGGTATGGTTCTTTAGTACTTTTTTGTGATGAATGTGGTATTGAGACCAGGGTATTTATGTATAAACGTAGAATGTATGAACTTACGTGAATTTATTGTGAGTTTATTCCGGTATGGTTCTTTAGTACTTTATGCTGATGAATGTCTTTCTTCTTTTTTTGGTTGGCTGCATTTCATATTATGTAGACGGCAATTTATTTTATACATTTAACTTTAGTTGCATGGTCTAGTTTAGATTAAGGTGAATATGTCCATACCTCATTCAAACTTTCCTGTACTTACATAATTCCTGCTGTTTCCATCTCAAGATTAAACACGCGATGGGTGTTGGTCTTGAGTGAAATAAATAGATTTAATAAAATTTCGACATTTGAAAAAGTTTCGTTTTTGTTTCTCATAGGTTTCAATATTATTTGCGTAAAATCGCTTAAGACCATTGTTAGAACATATTCAGCAGTACCAACACTGAGTAAAGTACAACAGCTGTGCTACTTTTTGTTTAATCCATTTCATACTTTTGTTCCTCTTTTTATTCTTTATCTAGTGCCGCTATAGTTCTTGATCAACAAAAACTATTGGACCATCATCAACGGGAATACAGTGATAAAGATATACAAACTACCCCAATCTCAGCTCTTTAAATGAACAATTGTTTAACCTTTAGGTCCCATTCTCACCGAAACATATAAATAGAAGAAGAGAGAGAGAGAGAGAGAGAGATAGAGTGAGAGAGAGAGAGAGAGAGAGAGAGAGAGAGAGAGAGAGAGAGAGAGAGAGAGAGAGAGAGAGAGAGAGGAAGGGAGATGGAGAGAGACAGAGACAGAGAGAAATACGAAACTTTGATGATCTGTGTTGTTTACATTATGTTAAAAAAGATGATACCATGAAAAACAAAAAAAAACGATATTCAATGTAATTTTAGACGAGTTTGTTTGAATTAATTTGCAACTGTGGAAGTATAAATATAAAGAAAACTATCCATGAGATAATCTTTACTTCTAAAATAAAATCCACCTCATGTTTTAACTCGCGGAGAATCCGACATTTTGTTGTTGTTATTAAATCAGCAGGGCACGGTGACTCCATCGCTCCATCGAAGCCTCCAGTTGCTTCCCGTTTTTTTGTTTAAAAAACAAAACAAATAAAAAACAACTCTTTTTTTAATTAGAGCAGACTGTTTATTTCCCTTGGCTACAGGAGCGTTTTTCTCTCCATAAAAATTATACGACACAGCGTCAACAACACTCTAAAAAATGCAGGGCTGCCAACCCAAGAATTGATAAAAATGTATGTAAATAGGCAAAAAATTGTGATGACTCTTGTACAAAATATTCTGTTTGGAAGAAGGTTGGCAGCTTTGTCTAAAACAGAATCTTTTTTTATTTTTTTTTTAAACCCGAACGCCCGTGTCAACCCGATGTCCCAGAGACGTGCCGAGGAATGACCGTTGATAATTGGTTGGACGGTGACCTGATGCGACAGATTGACAGTCGGACTGGACGCCTACCCACTCTGCATCACTGAACTGACCCATCGATTATCTCGCATTTGTGACCACAGGAACCATCAGTTCAGGGGCGGCGACATAAAGCTTGGTCAACAGTGCTTTGGTTTGTTACTAAAATTTGGTTAGGTCGGTGTCGGTGTTGGTTTTATGTACCGATTGAGACCACCGCATTGGTGCCACGACACCGTATAGGAAGTTACTGAGACCTTGGTAGGTTATAGTTGAAGATAACTTCGGTTTCCCCCTAACTTTCAATTTTGTCGGTTAGTTTCTCAAAGATTATCGTAAAAACAAGTCTGCTCTAGCTGGTTTGGGTCCTAAGACAGACGCCTGGTTGTACCGATCTGGCGAATTCATCTCCAACAAGTTGGGTCAGTGTAAGTCTACTATGTGACCGACTGAGACAGTCATTATATCCCCGCATTGTCTCTGTATGACATCACGTAAAGTCAGACATTAGTCCCGGGGCCCGCCCGTCCACATTATATCTTATTTAGTGCTGATATTGGACTCTAAATAACATTTTAACAACTCACGCTTCCTTTATAAAGAATAGAGCTCCAACAACCTGCATGGGTGTAAAGGCTGCGAGAAGCTTAAATACTGAGACCTTGGTGAGGAAGACAACTTCGCTTTCCCCTAACTTTACATTTTGTTGGTTAGTTTCTCAAAGATTTTCGTCAAAACAAGTATGCTCTAGCACGTGATGTCACACAGATACTGCGGGGATACAATGACTGTCTCAGCCTGGTTATATTATGTCCCAACACAGAGACAGATCGGACATGCCAACACGTCTTCTGTTCACATAAGCGACACTGATCCAACCAATAGACCACAAGGAGGATCTGTCGGGCCTGAAACCAGGAATCTTAAGGTGCAGATATTTTTTACAAAACCTTCTGTGTCTTTTTGGTTGAAAGTGCGTAGCTCAAGGAATAGACTATAATATATAACATTAAATTTGTGCCCAACCCTATTGGATAACATGTCCCCAATAGTTGCCAGGAAAGGTATGTGTGATATAACTGATATTGGATCCTCTGGACATGCGTAACTCGACAATTATTTGTTTGGAATGCTTCTATGACCAACATGTCAATGTGTATTCTAGCAATGGAGTTTTTATATACTTATGTTTTCTACTATTTTAATGCAGTGGTAGTTAACTTTGATAACATCTAGAGAAGAACGCTTTCTCATAGTCAATAAAAACCATGGCAAAGGCTGGGATAACTTATTTGCTTTCCCAATAACCTGGCACGGGGCAATCATTTGTTATAATTGTAGAAAAGCGACTGCCTTAGACTCTACGTGTCACTATAGATGGATAATGAATGACTTTTAGATTATAAGGAGTAATAACTCGCACTTCCTTCCTAAACAATATAGGTAAGCTCCAATAGGTTGCATAATGCCTTTGCGTTTTATGAGAATCGCAGTAGGACTCCAGTTGGTCTCAATGCGACATGACCGTCAAACCGAACCTGTGATTGGCTTTATACAGCCCAATCTGCACGGGTGTTAAGCCTGCGGTGAGCTTAAATCAGTAGAGGACGTGTGACCATTTAGGCGTATCCCTCTCAGCTGTCGCGGACCACCCGCTCACATAATGAACACTCGGTCCGGTTTCTGGCCTGTATAATATCCCCACCTCTTACCTCTTACTTAGATTGGAGAACACTGATGCTGCGATAACAAATAAACTTTGCACATTAGACCTTTCGGTTGCAAGACGAGAGGGGCCGGGAGGCACATACGCCAGACTGAGTATTGTCTATGTGAGCATATTTAACAAGGCATACTAAGTAAGTGGGTGGTACCAATATCCCTATAAAATAGGATTACAAACCTAAGACTGAGATTAAAGGACGAACTTACGAAATAACCCTCCCATATCCAGCAGACTGCAGAAGTAACGAAAGATGTCCAAGAGCAAGGAAGACGGAAACATAACAAAACTCGTTACTTCACAATCCGGAAGTACCCAAAGGATAACCTATAAGTAAAAAAATACAAACTTTAACACTGCACTAGAATTGCGCATTGACAGTAGGTCAACCATGATTGACGCCATAAAGTAGAGGAAAAAACAAAACATGACACAGAACAGGAATCCCAAACACTGGTCCAGTATACGTCAAGCAGACCTCCAACCCTAGAGGCCAGAGAGACCTTAGAATGAATCCCCCACAGACAAAGACTGGAGGAAGGGAGAAATATTCAGGGTCACGTCGTTCTACATGTAGTTGACAAATTGAAAGACGTCTTGATAATAAAACTTTGCATCTATTTCCCCTCACTTCCCCAACCTTCCCTTTTTATAACAGGCACACGTATTTAAAATTATTTCTAAGATGTCGATTGGAGTATCATAAAGTACAGCCAATATGCAACCAGTGTTTTTTATAAATTCACCAAACTTTGTAATATTACTTTTGTTAATTTCATTTTACAATTCCGTGCATATTTTTTAATACTTTCTTTTGAAGGAAATTTTAATAAGAAATTGAACAATTACTTCTTCGTTTTTTCCTAATATCAATTTGGCTGATCTGACTCGTCTAACCTTTTACTGGTCTGACTTTACTTTGAGCTGACTTTTTACTACCAATTAATGCGCTTTAACTGAACTGAGTTTTTTTTTCAATTGGCATGAGTTTGCTTTGAGTGTACTGGGTTTTACGGCTGTTCTGAATGCCCTTTGATTTAACAGACCGTTCATTGCTATGAATGTACTTTGATTAAAATGACTTTTTTTCGACTGCTATGACTGTGCCTTGATTGAAGCTTATTTTGTTACTGCAATGACGAAGCTTTGATTAAACTGATTTTTTACTTCCGTGATTGCGCTTTGGTTGAACTAACTTATTTTTACCGTCCTGATGGTGCTTTGACTAATATGATTTTTTTTTACTGCCATGGCGTTGCTTTGAGTTCTCTAAATATTTTTACTGCCATGACCATACTTTGGCTGAACTTACTTTTGTGAGTAGTCTGACTTTGCTTTGGTTGAACTAAATTTCTTCACTGACTTAATTTTGCTTTAATCGAACTGACTTTTTTTTCACTGCCAAGGCTGTACGTTTACTGAACTGGCTTATTGACTGCTCTGATTGTGTCATGATGAAAGTGATTTTATTTCAACTGCCTTAAGTGATATGACTTTTTTTTTTTACTGAAATGAATGTTTTTTGAATTTTCATTGATTGAACTAATATTTTTTATTGCCATGATTGAATTTGTGACTCCCCAGACTGTCCTTTTTTGGATTTGACCGATCTGTCTTCTCTGGGAGTTGTAACTATGCTTAGATTAATCTGAGCTGACTGGTCGGACACCTTAATAAAATATGTTTACACTTAATTGTCTGATCCAACAATATATTGGCATTTGATTATTCAGCTAATTTATTCATTCATTTTGTTAGATTTTTAGTGATTTGACTGAGATGACTGATATGATTGTTCTGCTTCTAGAGTTACAACAATTATTATTTCAAATTTGTTTGATTTCCTAAGGTTTCCCGAAGAATTGTCAAACAAAAAGTGGACAGCTGTTGAGGTTCGATATTTTAACATTATTTATAACCGACCGAACCATCGGGCGCCCTGGGGACCCTCCAGACGCGGCATTAATTTTTACCTGGTCGGCGGTGACAGTCCCACGTCCCGCTGTAACGTTGCGTCGCCTTGACCATTATAGCGGTATCAAGTTGTCAACCATTTCCTTCTTCTCTTCACTACTCATCTTCTATTCTGCTTTCATTGTGGTGTTCAATAGAAGCTTCGTGATCTGGAGAAAGATAACGCATGACATAACCAGGCCGCTAAGGCATGGGATTTTCAGATCGCTCGTTGGCTCCGTAGATTGAGCTATAATTGGACTCCAGTTGCTAAACCCCATACTTATCATCTTCGATTTCGCTTTGGGCCCTGATATTCAAAGGCCTGCATTATCGTTAATATAGGGCGACTTTAGAAGGACTCGCAATGGTCTTGCCTCTCTCGCTCTAGTCCCCCGTCTATTTAATCCAGTTTGGACGCTGAGAGCAGAAAGTTGCGATTATCTCCGCGCAGCTTGAGAGAGGAGCGATGAGTGGGGCTTCTGTTACCGACTTGCTCTAGTCTTCTTGTTACTGTCTCCGGCTTCCGTCTTCACTGTACATACACACAAAGATGTGCAGCAGTATGCGCGCGGGTGGTGAGTGCATTGGGTGGAGAGGGGGGAAGTAAGAGAGAGAGGTAGAGAGAGAGAAAGAGAGGGAGAGAGAGGGAGAAAGAATGAGAGATTAAGAGAGAGAGGGAGAGAGAATGAGAGATTAAGAAAGAGAGAGGGAGAGGGAGAGAGAGGGAGAGAGAATGAGAGATTAAGAGAGAGAGAGAAAAGTAAGAAGAGGAAGAGAGAGAGAATAGTATATGGAGGAAGTCAGAGAGATAGAGAGAGAGAGAAATGTAAGCAGAGTAGAAAAAAGGGAGAGTGAGCAGAGGAGAGGAACTCGGAGAAGGGGAGAGAGAAGGAGAGGGAGTAAGCGAGTAGGAGCTAAAGGGGGGGAAGTGAGTACGAGCGAGAGAAAGAGTGTTCATAGGAAGGAAAGGGAAGAGAAGAGGTGGGGGGGGGGTATCAGTAAACAGAAAGGGAGAGAGAGGGAGCAGGATTCAAGCAGAGAAGAGGGTGAGCAAGAGAGTGAGGGCGAGCGCGTGTGGTGGCACTGCTCACGCGCGAACTACTGTCAAGTTATTGTTCGCGCGAGTTAAAAAGTATTGTTTTCTGGGCGCGCTATACATGGTCGATTTTGTTTCTTAGTTTACCAGGTCTGTCGAGGTAAATAAAAAATATAAAAATAACTTTTACTATCTTGGCGTACGTGTTCTAATTATCATAACAATGGCATATGTATCCAAAAAGTTATGTGGATAAAGTGAAAAGATTAAGGGAAGTGAAAGTTGTTCTCAGCGTTTCTTAATTATTTAGAGATAAGTATTTACAATTCTCGGGACTATTTTGTTGTTTACCAGGAAAGAATTTCATCTCAATCAGGATTATTCTTAACCACCATCCAGCATTCTGAGTGCGAGGTAAGACAAAAACTTTAACACAATAAACGCACGTTACAACACTTTCTTGTTTAAAGTCATAACTGTGTGTTGTTTGTTTTTAGAAGTGTTATGCAGGTGGAAACATTTGACAATATAATTATACCAGAAAGCGTGAAATAGTGAGAGGTTATATGGGGAGGATTTTGCGTATAAATATAGGTTCTTCCTTCTTTAAAACTTGGTAAAAATTCAGTATGAAGAATGTCCAAACGCCTTAATTTCAGTAAAGAAATAGGCTGAGCATGCTTCGCATCCCGTAGCAACATCATAGTGTTTCACTAAATCTATAGTCTCTGATATTACCCATTATTCCTGAACAAAGCTCATCCAACAAGGTGAAAGATATTTGGTGACAGAAATTTGCACCCAAATAACCACTCTTTTTCAAATTTTAACAGCTAAACTAGCGATGTGAGTGTACCAAATTAACTTGAAATAATACGGAAAACACGTCCATGCGTATCTTTACGCAAGATTTTGTGGCTTGTTAATGTTTTTAAAGGCCTGAAAACTAAAAATCGAAAGTACCGAAAATTTATAGAAATTAAAAACAGCGATATGTCGATTTTTCTTGACTATAGAAATACTAATTTTATATTTTCTTTGAGAATGAGATTTGGTTGACAAAAATGCACAGCGGTTTTCTTTTTTAACCTAAAATTTATTCTTCTAGTTCTGCGCAATTTGTTCAAACAGGAAGAAAGAATATTATTAAACAAACAAAAATAACGAACACAATAATTTGTTGATTTATTCTTCTGAAAGGAGCGGAGGCGTGGCAGTAAAAACTAAAGAAATTTATAAGGAACTATTCTGTCAAACACTTATGATTCTTTATTGGCGGGGCTTAATGCTTGCCTTTAAAAAAAAACAAGTACAGGGGAGGGGGGGGGTACAAGATCACCAGTGTTACTTCTAAAAAAGAAAAAGGAATAAAAGGAAGTTGGATCGGAGGTCCTCGTTACAAAATCGAAAACAATTAACAAAACAAAAAGAAAAAGCCCGTAAATTAAAATTAAACAATGTAATAAAAAAAAATGATTTAGACTCATGAAATGTGAAACGTAGGTTCGAAGAACCCTTAAGCCTGCAAGATTTATAACAAAAAGAAACTCTAAACTCCGTTTGTTTTTTTTTATTGTTTTTTTTTATTATTAAAGACCTCTTTGCACCCCTAGCGCTCGACGCTACGTAAAATTGATATATTTTTTTTTCGTTGAGGGAGACGAAAGAGGGCAACCTGGTTTGCCATAATTATAGATCTGTCATCGTTTTTTATTAAGTGTATTGATCGTGAGGCCATGCCATATCTCTGCCATAACTCTGTCTCCCTCTGTCTCTCTCTGTCTCTGTCTCTGTCTATATGTCTCTTTGTCTCTTATCTCGTTCTCTTTTCTCGTTTCGAGTGCAACGAGAAAGCAGTCCTGATATACTGGTACAGTTTCTGTGTGGCAGCAGTTCAAATTGCCAGACATAAGTCTTGGCGCCTGTCCGCGGTATAGCCCAGTTGCTGACGGTGGACGTAAAACAAACGATCTCTCTCTCTCTCTCTCTCTCTCTCTCTCTCTCTCTCCCTCTCTCTCTCTCGGCACCCCCCTCTTTCTCTGTCTCTCACTGTCTCCTCTTTCCATCTAATTCCGCTGCTACTTCTGTAAGATATTCCTTCCTAAGGCATAGGAAAAAATAGCCTTCCACCAATAATATTACAACCATATGTAAATTTGGTAACATATCATCATCTGTTTTCGACAATTCTATTACCTCTCTAAGCTGCAGACTTCAATACCTAACTGACAGTGAGCGTATTATACCATATTGATGGTGCTAGAAATGTTTTACAATCATGTTCACTTGCCATGTGTTACGGATTTATGCAGTTAATAGGGTTTTTTCTTTTTCAATGTGTTAGAATCCTCACAGCTATCACCAATCGATTTCTAATTGCGCTTTAACCCTTAATACTAAAAATAGTCTAATACTTACTAGATATACTTTACATAATCTACAGCATATTATTTTACGCGCAATTACTTTTAATTGCTATGCTGCATACACTTTTTTACATTTACTGCATGTTTACGCGTCATTAGTCTTTAGAGCTATAATTATTTGAAGTACCCAGAGGCAACTAGAATAGTCGAGACAGATTTTCTGAAAAATCGCTGCCGTAAAATTTGGCTACGAAGTTGAAATGTCGCATGCTTCACTTAGTCTAAGATAACCCTATCTTATTTTCAAGAATTTTTTTAAAAACATCGAATGCTCAAAGAAAAACTTTGAGACACTCTGTTAAGTTTCGAAAACTTTCTATATTTCAGCAAAAGAAGGGTGCGATTGCTGAAAATTACTGGTATATGTACCCCTCTTTAGGCCATCTGTCAAACATAACACTATTGTCGATGCTTTCAAAAATTGTTAATACGCTTAAGGATATGAATATTCATTCATGGATATTTCTTTTCAAGTACATTGAATGTTCTATACGGGTACATGTATATACACTCATTCTAAACATTAGACAATTATTTTGATCACGCCTCAACCCTGTTAACCATGCCTTTGTCGATAGCAAAAGAATACTCATAAAACAAAGCTCCAAATTGAACTAAATTTTCCATTAGGTCGTCCATCTACCTATTTTTTTAGTAACGAACCCGCATTTTTACACTGTACTGGTTTTTGTTGGTGCGTCACAGCTTAAGCTTGCTAAAATACACACCAAACCGATGCGGAATTTTATGGCCCGTTAAGTGAATTGTAAATGACTTATAATCTTCAGCCCCTCGCATCATTGTCCAACTGTTTCAAAGAGGTTCAGGCAAATGAATGCTTTTAACATCCAAGTACAAATAAAATTGTCATTATTCAGCTTACATTCATAATGAGCTGCTCAGTTGACTTATACTGTAAAATCAATGATAGTTTCTGTTTATATTTATTTGGCACATGGACATACTAAATGTGCCTAGAGGTTGGATTGATTGTATTAAGTGGTCTATTATTTAGACGTTCTTTTTCAAGTTTAGATAGAGAGAAATAGTGAGAGAGAAAGAGGGAGACATGATGAGAGAGAGGAGGGAGAGATAGTAAGGGAGACAGAGGAAGAGAGACAGACACTCAGACAAAGATAGACACCGACTGAGATAAATATGGGCTCTCTCTCTCTCTCTCTCTCTCTCTCTCAGTGACAGAGAGTGACAGAGACATAAAGAAAGAACGATGGGAAGATAGATAAGAGTGAGATAGAAAAGAACGGATGGAGATATAGATATTTATGAAATGTAACTTTTCTGATTGAAATAGCAAAACAGAAAAGCTTGTCTGCTCTTTGTATGATGAAATTTGGTTGTCTTTCTTTCTTTTTTCATCCTTAAAAATACAATTGAGAGAGAACAGAGAGAGAGAGAGAGATAGAGAGAAAGAAAGAGAGAGTAAAAGAAACAACAACTCATGTGCTGCAGCTGACCGAACAAAGAGGGCCAGAATAGACATACAAAAACTTTTTTCTAACATTGTCCATCACATTATTACACAATTGCCATACTTAGCGGGCCTGTGTGTGTGTGTGTATGGGTGTGTATTAATTTGTAGATTCATATAGTGGTATGTTTTTTTCTTCATAACATGTATGTTTTACAATAGACTAGAATTAACAAAGATAAAATAAGATAAAGATAAGCCTTTATTATCCCATAGGGAGATTTGCCTTAAACGTGCACAGTACATTTGATTGAAATTAACAGCATCAGTTAATGCTTTAAAAATCCCATTTAAATTGCTCACATCATCGTTGCACTTCTTTGACCGCATAATTATCACAATTAGCCATCTGGCTTGTTACGGAAGATTGCTGCTCAAAGTCTTTCGATGGCATAATGAATTACCAAGCCAAACTCTTTTCAGAAAAAAAATCAACAACACGGACTTTCTCTATTATCCCACATTGATTTTGTAAAAAAAGCGAACTGACAGTTATCAATCATATTATTAAACTTATTTTCAAGCACTGAAAAAGAAATTTATCAATACTAATCTGTAATCTTCATTGGTAGGAGTCTCTGCATCTTTTTTTCTGATCTCTTCATTATGTTGATTGGACTCCCGGTAGCACAGTTGGTTATAGCTCCGGTATTACGAACACGAGATCTGCGGTTCAAATCTCACGTCTCTGTATTGTTTTTTATATGAAAAAAAAACAACGTAATAACCTCAAATTTAACCGAATTGTAACATTCCAAAGTTTATAAATGCTACAAATTAATTATAAATATATCTGTTTTATTAGTGGTTTCGAAAAATCAAATTTATACTATTACATTGCTTAAAACTCACGAAAACAAAGTTAGCCCTATGGTAGCGCCAAGCTTGAAAAGTTAAATCTTCAGCCAGCATGTACAATGGTCTTTTGTTTGTTAAGCTAGTTTTTTAGGCTAATGAAGCATAATAATACATTAGGCTTTATGGTTAATGATAATTATAATGCAATCAATTTCGACCACGTACATGTGTCGCTATTATTGTCAGTCTGAGTACAATAGTTGGTATGTAACGTAATTGTTATAAGTACATATAGAAACATGCTTTCGAGTTTGACGTATTTGCCATTATTGGTTGCGATAATGCTATTATTGGGTAAAATTGTTTTGTTTTTCTCCTCTTTATAAACTTAATGCAGATATTTCCTGTGTCGTGTTCAATTTTTATTCCGTAGTGATTAAAGTTATTACCACACTATTATTTAATTTTACTTTTCTTCTTTACATCAATTATACTTGTCCCTCTATCTCTATGCTTATCTCTCTCCATATCCTGTCTCTGTCTCTGTCATTCGCTATCCATCTGTGTGTCTGCTATTATGCTATTCTGTGTGTTTCCAAAAATCTGCTGTCCTGCTTTTATGCCTGTCGTTACTGTGTAAGTCGAACTGGTTGCTTATCTCGCCAAACCTGACAGTATTTGCAACTACTACCTTACAATTGCTTCTAAAGATACCAATTTTTCTTTTTTTTCTCTCTATTTCCTAAGACAAATACGGTGACTTTAGCCCATCCCTTTCTCTTCTTCTTTCTTGTAAAGTCCGCCCCATATGGAGCTGTTGTTTTGATATTGTCATGTAACCTGATCACACAACATTAACAGACTTCAAATAATCCAGGTATCCTTTGCCATAACACAATACCTACTATGGCGTCTCTAGTTTCGCAGTAGCCCACTTGACTGTTTTAACACAATAATGCTAGAAATTTAAGACAATATTTGAAGCTTTAATTGTTAAATGTCTCTTAAAGTCTTTTTGTCATTATTTAATATTTTAATCCAGATATTTCCGCTTCGTACCATTGAAGCGAGCAGTAAATAAGAATTTTAATTAGATCTCACAGATTCCTTTGTCTTTCAAACAACTGTATCCATAGTTCTTCAGGTCTAGCTTTGTATGTCGCAGTCTCTATTCATGTTATACTGCTTGCTTGTTACAAACACTAAAAATTATGAATGCTATGAATGACACAGTAGCAGTTGCTAAAAACATGTGTTACATTACCATCATATACCTGTCAGTGTGCCAATCTCACACAAGACTAGATATGAATAAATATCCATCTATTCTCACATGATTTGAATTTTCACATGTGAAAAAACAAGCAAACCACTTATCTGCATTTGAAATGAGATTTTTTATGACTTTCACACCGGTGTCCAATATTGTGGATTACGTGTTGCCGTTTTACGTTGTCAAAAATCGAATACGGGACTTGGCAGCTGTGAATCGATCGATCCAACCCCAGTTCTTGTGACGGGCTCACGTGCCAAGGTCTGAAGTTAGCGACATATGTAAATCAGAGGGTTTTTGGTCGCTCAAGCAGGTTGAGAAGCTGAATGCACTTTAAATCTAGATCCAATTCAATAACATTCAACACATTAGAGAACAAAAAAGAAACTTGTAAGGTGCAGTTCTTTACAATCAGAACACGTCATTGAGAGAACTGTTCCTCTCTTAAAATATCTCATAAAAACTAACCGAACATAATTATTTTTGACAAAAATCGAAAGCTACCAAGAATGATAAGAAAATATGAAATAACCTACCAGAGCAGTTAAGAGACACATGTAAAACTATTTAAAAGCGACTTTCAAAAAGATACACATACGCTTTTGTTACACCACGCAGCTGTAGTAAGTGTGTATATAATTAATGCTCTTTTATAAATTCATGCTTTTTTCTCTAAATTAAAAATATTTTCTATGCTTATTTAAATGAGAATTGTATGTGGAAAAAAGCACATAGCGCTGAGTTCCTCGGAATATGCATTATAGAGCATCTGTATCATCACTGCTAGTACTACTACTATCACAAATACTACTACTACTACTACTACTACTACTACTACTACTACTACTACTACTACTACTACTACTACTACTACTACTACTACTACTACTACTACTACTACTACTACTACTACTACTACTACTACTTATTATTATGATCATCATCATTATTCCATGGTCGGCAACTAATATATTTCGTGGCTGAGTTCCAAGTCTACCGTCTGGTAATTTACTTGCTTCCACAAAGAGACTAGTACAGATTCCTTGACTTCTCTTTCAGACAGTTACAATAATACTGACACCTGGATTAGATCAGAGCATAAACAGAATCACGTGAGATCATAGAGGCATTCTCATCCCAGTGCCCGCAGGAATTCTGTCTGTCTGAAGTGTGAAGCCTTGTCAACCAGACCAGGGCGGTCAAGAGCGCGAGAATAGTAATAATTTCAGTTGAAGAGGGGGGTGGGGGCTGAGGTAGGACATCGGCTTCCGACGCAAAAGGTTCGTGGTTCAAAACCTGGTGATTACGCTCTCTACTTGCTGGGTCGGTAGTAGTTTAATACGACACCGACTCTGTCCTCAGTACCATAGGGGCAGGACAGAATACACACCGTCATGTATTTTAACAGTCTGTATTCAGAAGGGACACGTTATAAAATAGCCTGTATAGTGATGATGTTGAACGTTAAACTAACCCAACTCAACCACTAAATTTCTCCTTGTAGTCAAAATTAAATATTTTTAGACTAGCGCTTCCCATTAAGTGAGTTTTATTTACCGATACCAAAAGTTTTCTGGAAGAGTATAAATAAACATTGAAGACAAAAGCTGAGATTCAAACTATGCACCACTTGCTCGCCAGTCTAGAGTGCTTACCGAATGATATATACATATTTACGTAGTGTCTCGTGTTTAAGCCGATACATGGCATTTAAATTACTGCACACGTATTGAAAGCCGTGACTAAGTACCATGTTGGCAGTCCTATCAAAGAGAGAGAGAGAGAGAGAGAGAGAGAGAGAGAGAGAGAGAGAGAGAGAGAGAGAGAGAGTGATAGAGAGAGAGGGGGAAGGCTATGAGAGAGAGACGATTTCTTTTATAGTTTTACATCTCATAAGTTTCAATAAGTCCAATTGTACTTTGCGACACCAGCGCCGGATACACAGAACGTGACCTATCACTTTTCACTGATACCGACCCAACCATTTTGAAAGCGTAAACTCTATCGTTGGACCAATCGATACACCTAACAGTATAGGGGACTCTTCAACGGTATCAGAGTCAAACAAGCGATAAAAATAGAATGTCAGTATAACCTCAATTATGATCTAATGTCATCAGAGAACCATTAAAGCATATTATATATATATATATATATATGTATACACACACACACACATACATACACGGCACATCAAGCAATAGTTAAGTGGTTTTTTCCATCATGATCCTATTATTTCATCAACTGATAGACAGTTTTACAAATGCTCATTTCAGTTTATCAAAATACGCAAAACCGCATGACTTTCCTTGGAAATACCATCTCAATACATTGTAATTGTATATTAAAAAAAAGACATAACAATTAAAAAAAAATTAAACGTGTTATTACTGTTAAGTAAAGAGGACAGTGAAATTAAAAAACAAAGAACAAGCAACTATTTAAACATCCGTGTACAATTTTAATAATTAGTTTAATGTTCATAAATTATTGTAATGTAAAATGAGTGCATTAAACTAGGTCATCCTTGGATATAGAAGCCTGCTCCGCTATGGGATTATGAAGGACAGTTTAATTTTTATATCAGTATGTAACTTTTCCATTCAATATAACTCTAAGTCCAATACAGCAACAGCTGCTTAATGAGATGATGGTGATTAGTCTATAATGATCCTCATGTTTGATACAAAGACGTTTAGAATTTTTCTTTATAAGTATATGTGTATCTATCTATCTATCTATCTATCTATCTATCTATCTATCTATCTATCTATCTATCTATCTATCTATCTATCTATCTATCTATCTATCTATCTATCTATCTATCTATCTATCTATCTATCTATCTATCTATCTATCTATCTATCTATCTATCTATCTATCTATCTATCTATCTAATTATTTTTATTTATCTACCGAACTATCTATCTATTTATCCATAATAATTATCTATTTATAATTATATCTATATGTCTGCCTGTCTATCTATCTTAACACGCTTATTACGTACCTATCAAGTTTTTTTTAATATAAACGTATAACTTCTCATAGTTGAATTTGTCAGTAACCAGAGTGCTTAAAATGTGCACTACATGTAACAAATATCTGCCAACCTTACAATAAAAAGCATACACTTGTAGGACTGGTTGGATCGACGTGTAAAGTACCGGGTACCGAGATTCTGGTGCCAACTTAGGTCTCGTGTTGCAAGTACAACGAAAAAGTAAACTAAGACCTATGCCTAACCATGTAGATAGATACCATAGTTTTGCGTCTAAATCTACTTCATCCTTGTGCTTACCACCCCTTGTGTGCTGACCACGGGACCTGGCCTGGATGTATCGGTGGTAATTACAGGCCTGACTTGTCCCGGACTCAACGCGAGCACTGGAGGCCTTGTGATATTCTAGGCCCATAGTGAAACGAAGACGTTAGGTAATGAAAAGATTCGCGTCCGATCGTATTTATTAGTATACAAGCAGTATGCATAGATCTTACCTAGACTTACCTAAAAGAAAAGTAAATGTATAAACATAATCCTACCCGCCCCTTAGCGTAGAAGGGGAGGTTTGTCTTATCTGTCTTCGTATATCCTCTCTTTCCACTTTAGAACCTCCAAAATTAGGGAACCCCATACATAAGAGGGCCAGCCTCGTAGTAATAGAATGAACTAGCATAGGATCTATCATGTCTTGCCTTCATCCATACAGTTTGTCTTCTGTCAACGACGCCTGTCGCCGTATAGGACCCTCCAGGGGAACCTAGGAAACGTTAAAGGCGTAGAGAAGGAGAGAACTCTCTCCCTCGCTCTATATAGAACATAGACCTACGGAGCAAAGGGCTATCGGGAAATCCCCGTGCCTACGGGCGTGATTATGTGATCCATTGTCATCGTCAGTATCGCAATGTCTGTACTGTGGCTACTTGGGTCACTCACACGGAGCTAGTGGTTACAGACAGGGCAGGCGGGGCTAGCTCGGGGTGGCCATGGATTATTTACTGGGGTGAAAGCGATGCATTCACGACCTTGTTAGAGGGGTCCTCAATATTTTGGTTTTTTTTTTTTTACTGTGAACATAATATGGTGGAGAAGAGGGAAGTGCTGATGGAGGTGGAGGAGGGTTAGAAGAATAAGATGTGTCTTTCCCCTCCCCAAACATTCTCACTCTCTTTCTTACAGAGGAGAATGTCCCTGAGCGTTAGAGCGCAATGACTCTCGCAGTGACAGGGATGGGGCCTTAATGGGCTGGAACGAGCAACGCACCAGCTGAGGGCAGATTGCTTGCGGAGAGGCAACCAGGGGAACGGGCAAATGCAGTGGAATATTGAGTAGCAATCTGAAGGACAAGCCTTAAACAAAAAAAAATTTTTTTTTGAAAGTATTGTTGTGTCAGGTTTAATTTGAGTGAAAGTGATTTCCCAAAATCGCGGTTTATTGAATTATCTGACTCGTCCGTCCTGAATGTAAGTGTTGACGCCCACGCGATGGGCAAAGCTAATCTCAACGTGGGATTTTTCTCACAATACATATTTGAATCCTGTTAAAATTCCAAGGTTTCAATATTTTTTAAATCCTCAGAGCTAATTCTAATTATTTATCTTGCACCTGTAGTTCCACCAGGCCAGACACACCAACAATCAATTTTTCAGTTCGGTAAATTATTTACTTATAAATCACCACTATATTTTTTTTTTAAGTAAGCAAAAGGATACAAGTCGTCTTGTCAAAAACAGGTTTTAAGTGAATAAAACGCAAAACTTAGGAATGGGGGTGATAAATACACAAACTATGGATTGGAGGAAGGGGACGAAAGAAAGAAAGAGTGCGAGACATGTATAGTAAAGAGAAAAGAACATAATTTGAGGTCCACATTTTGCTTGCGGGTTCACTTTGGTGGGTTTTCCGATAAGTAGATAAGATAAATGAGGCAGACAGAAAGTGTTATTTTTGAAAAAAACTTTTAATAGTTTAATACTTTTTTTCATCTGCTAAACATTTTTGTCTGCTACGAATAATAAAAAAACAACACATTTTTACCGATTTAGTGAAATAATAACATTGGAATAAATTAATAAAAAAATAATTGCCGGCTTTGATTTATTATTATTTTTATCATTTTGGAGTGTAGGTGTAATAGTTTTGACACAAGTTTGTGAACAATTTTTTATTATTTATCTTTTTAAAGTACACATTTATATGCGCTTTTAAAGTGTGTTGTCTTCATAACAAAACTAATTTTTCTAACAACAGCAGGTCTCTCTGTCAGTGATGAATTTTGGTTTTCCTAGTACTTTTAAACAAGCGCCTGCTTAGAAGCACAGCCTAACGGACAAACATAGACTCTACTATTCTCTCCATCCCTATTTTTTGTTGATTAACCAGTCAATTCCTTTATCTTTGTCTCCCGGCCCGTTGCTCCCCTCTACTGCTGTTGTCTCTGTCTGCCTTTCCGTCTATTACCTCTCTCTTTGTCTCTCTCAGTCTCTCTCTGTCTCTCTCTCTGTCTCTCTCTCTCTCTCTCTCTCTCTCTCTCTCTTTCTAGCTCTTCCTTTGTCGATTTACCTTTGCGTAATATCTCCACTGCAGTATGTAAATACGAATCATTAAAGACCATCATCTTTGCAAAACAATTTTGAAAACAGAGAAAATTACCAAGCTAGTAAAAACAACCAGCCGTCACTCTCTAATTGGAACAATCTCGTCCTTAAATAATCTTTTATTATACCTGTTTGATATAACATCCCGCTCGAACTTTCTCTTCTTCCTCCTGCCAAATAATAAATCATTATCATCTTGACAAAAACAAAACAAAACAAAACGCAAATGACTAATTTTGAAATAGCGCAATCAATATCCACTCCTACTGGCATAATTTCTACTTGCAAGGCTAACTTTAGCTAGAATATATTTGAAACTAATTAACGTTAAGATTGCTGTTCGATTTTTTCTCTTTTTAGAACCGCTCAGTCACACATATTTTTTGTGCCTTGCGTTTGATAGCTGAGCTGGCCTGCCTAAATAAACTGCATGACTATTTTTGTATGAACAATCTATATACCGTAAGATTGAGTCGGAATTATGATTAAAATCGCTGGAATGTATGTGTTTTAGAAGTGTCAAAAGCTATTGTCTTCTTAACTGAAAGACATTTAAAATTGACGGAGTCACTGAACTAAGGTGGAAATAACCTTTTAGCCAGTGATCTAATAGCTATCGCAAAACTCGGTGGATCAGCTGTTTTCCATTTTCCTAAATACATGACTTTTTGTCTTTTACTGAAACATCGATTTTCCGACAGATGTTCCCGAAATGTTAATTTCTTTAGCTTACCCTTCGTGGATCCCACAAACATATGGCTTTGTACAAAGTCTTGTCGTGATATCAAAAGATGGAAAGCAATTTAAAAAACACAACAGAAGAGACAAAAATATAAGGCATTCCGAACGATCGATATAATAATTACGAGGTTGTCTTTTGATCTTTTTTCTGGCTGTGTGTCTCTCTCCTCATCCTTGATGACGTTTCCACTCTTTGAACTCCAGGAGTTCCTCCTTGGACGCTCAAGTCTCCTTCATTATTTCTTTCTATCATTATACGCACACACCCAACCCCAAAAATACCCAACGACAAGAGAGTACAAAATCAGGAGTGTTAGAATATTACAAGTTACGCTACTTAACTTCTATCACTCTCTTCACTTTCACCTTTTCACTACGCTACGCTTGATGCTCCTGTCTTCCTCAAATTCGTCTAATCTCTCTTGTTCTCTTTAATTTACTCTCTCTCCCTCTCTCTGTATCTCTTTTCTAAAAGAGAGATAAACAAAGGGGGTTCAGATAAGTATAAACAATTCAAAGGCAGGTAAATAGAGTGAAGTATTATTGATTAATAAAAGGAGCTGTAGATCTATGAGATAGATAAATATACAAGATGAGATTATGACACATAAATGAGATAGCTATAAGTATTATACAGTCAGAGACAGATAAAAAGAGGTTTAGGATTTGGTACTAGAACGAAGAAAATTGGAACAAAAAGATGAAACACTTTCCCGTTTCCTCCCGCTGTGAGGCAGGGGATCAACGACCGACCAGTTTCTTGGACACACAGCAGGGAGGATGACAAGGAAAGAGAGAGAAAGAGAGAGAGAGAGAGAGAGAGAGAGAGAGAGAGAGAGAGAGAGAAAGAGAGGAGAGAGAGAAAGTGTGAGAGAGAGAAAGAGAGAGGCAGAGAGAGGGAGAGAGAAAGAAAAAGACAAAGAAAGAATGTTACAAAGAGAGAGAGAGAGGGAGAGAGAAAGAAAAAGACAAAGAAAGAATGTTACACACAGAGAGAGAGAGAGAGAGAGAGAAAGAGAGATAGAGAGAGAGAGAGAGAGATAGAGAGAGAGAGAGAGAAAGAGAGAGAGAGGCGTAGAAAGGCCTAGTAAAAGTAAAATAAAGAAGGAGAATTGAGACAAAGTGTGGACTCTTGCCAGTTGATGGGAGACGATGAATCAATTCGATCTAGTTCTGGCAGCGACAGATCTCTTGCTGGTCGGACACTCATGTTCTGTGATTCTGGGATCGAAGTCCTTTGTTGCCATGATTGCACTGTCCATAAACTGTTGTCAAGCTATCACAATTTGCCGCAAGGCAAAATCCGTTAGATTGTATAAGTTTAGTTCAGTAATAATCGATGTTTTATACACCTAAATAGTGGACACAATTTACTTGGTAGACTTGATTTTTTGTTGCTTTTTTTTCAGTAACAAATGTAAAATGTTCCTAATATTGTTCAGAATATTTATTACTATAGACGAAGATTTTTTTTTCACCTTTTTTGTCGTTTTCCTTCTTCAAACAGCAAGTAAGTTATTGCTGTTCAGCCAATCAACAGAAAAAAGAAAGTAGTTTTCACAAATTCATCACTGTTTTTTTTTTTATAGATTATTATTGGTGTAAGGCGTAGAAGGACAAAGAATTGTCTTAGATCTTACAAATGTTCATGAATGTAGCAAAAGATGCTGCATTGTTCTCAGGCTGTGGATCATCTCACGCGGAACATATTGCTTAACTCTCATTCTATGAACAAATAGATTACAGAATGTTTATATTTATATTTTATTCCATATACTTGACCTAAGGTCACCCAACAGAATAGACTGAAATCGAATATTACCATTTTTCACTTCAATAATCGCTCTTTTTTCTTGATACTATAATTGCAGCAACATAATTCTTTCGACCAAAGAAAACGATATAGAAATAGTCAAAGATATACAGAAGAAACAATAGCCTCTAGCGACTCAGCGACTTTAAGATGGCAAGGACTCATCTACTGGGCTACACTGCCTATGCTTCCATATATATATATATAGACAGTAATATATGATATGTATATATATATATACATATCATACATTACTGTCTATAATTCACTCGCTTTGTCCTTTGTCATTATTATTTAGTAAAAACAAACAACGTTTTCTGTCTATTAGCCATGGTCTGGTAACCATATCAGGCTGAAGGGCCTACTGGTGGAGTTTTACATCAGAGTTTTTCAGGACTTTATGGACGCTTAGAGCTTAGGAGTTGAGTTGAGTTGAGTTGGTTTTAGCGTCCAACATCAGCACTATATAGGCTATATTGTGGACGGGCCCCAATGGGACTGAAAGAAAATCTCTTTTTTGTAAGCCATGAGATCAACACATTAATTTTCAGACATGACCTCCTCCACAAGGATCGGGCAATATTATTTTTTCTCCAGGTAGACCTGACCTGACAAAGTCCAGTTTTCACTGTCTTTCTCTCTCTGTCCGTCCGTCTGTCTCTTTGTGTTTCTCTTTCTAGCTCTCTCTTTATCTCACACTCTCTCTCTGTCTATCTATCTCTCACTCTTCCTCTTCCGCCTCTTTTATATCAATCTATTTCTGTCTCTTTGTATGCCTAAATCTATCTTTCTATCTCTACTCTCACTCACCTTCTCCCTCTCTTTCTCTCTACTTGTGTATGTTTGTCTATCTGTCTGTCTATGTCTGTCTGTCTCTTTCTCTCCGTCTCTATGATTATGTCTTCCCCACTCTTTGTCTGTTTGCCTGTCTGTATGTTTCCTTGTTTCTGAATCTATCTCTCTGTCTTTGTCTCTGTTGCTATCTCCCCCTCTCTCTCTCTCTCTCTCTCTCTCTCTCTCTACCTCTACCTATCTCTGTTTCACACAGCAATACCCTACTTACCGTATTTACTACATAACAACAATGCGTGTTCAGTTACCTTGAGTAGACTTTGTCACTGTGCCAGCTCAAAAACCATGATCTTTTTACATACTCACAAATCACCCTCTGTGAACAGAAAAATGACAAGTCTTTTTATCCACAAATTTAGGAATAGGAATTTGACGTAATGAAAAGTGAAACGGCTGCCAACTTCTTGGAAGCGAAAAACTTGCATGTTTAAAAAAATATATTTGGAGTGTTTTGGAAAGCTATAACTATAAAGGTAATGGCTTAGAGCTTCGTTCCTGCCAGCAATTCTGCGTCAGTTTTCATGCCTTCATAGAAAATGAAGTAGGGCTTTTGACAAGAAATAACACGTATGATGAACTATTTTGGTAACGATTTGATTTTGTTCGCTTTACTTTAGCATTGAGTGCAATTGCTTCTTAACGTATTTCTTTTGCTGTAAGTTTCGACATAACCTTTTCTAGGATATACTGTTTTCCTCTGATGTTTTCCTATCACGAGAAATATATTATTTATTTTCATCTTAGCGGTGTTTTTCCTTTTGTCTCTAAATTGTAACTGGAATTTGAATAAGCTGGTGAGTCGAGTTGTGATGGTTTCTTCACTTTCATGTCACAGCAAATTATATTGCGGATAGGTTCCAAGACTGATGTCGAATGTCGAATTTTACACGCTGTCAAATATAGACAATGGACTCCTGTTTCAGCTGGTCAGATTTCACCGTTCCAACCAGTGGGGCATAAAAACAGATAAATAATTTTTTACGACTCGTGGGTTTCAAACAGGTGACCTTCAGATTAGGACACCAACTCTCTTCCACGTCCCCCACCCCCGCCTAGAAACTGATGATTTTAAATTCATGTGAAGTACCGGTAATTAAAAGTCCGCCGCGTAAGGTTTATCAATCCTATTGTTTTAGGTTGTTAGGATAAAAGCAATCATCTTATAACTGTACAAGACCAATATCATGCAACATTCACAACCATAAATTTGTTTTTAATCTGAACCGAACACTTAATTTGTGCTCTAGGGAACGAATTATATTCAGAGGGCGCCAGGTAAGATTTAAACGTAAAACGTCCAACACACTACCGACCGAGCTATTTGAATTTAACTGAATTACTGCAATGATTACTGTCGACCAGTGTGTGTGTGGGTGTGGTTTGCCTTGTCTATTAAAATTCAAAAATAAATAAAATACTGACTGAGTGACTCTATCGATGCGTTCCTCAAAACAAAATGTCATTTATCTCTAGAAATTTTGACAGACAGTCTCTAAATTAAGAGATGTTTATTTCATTTTCAGTCATCAAATGTACCTAAAATGACAGACGTATTTAGAAAGCAATGGGTTCCTTCCTCAACGATTACAAAAGAATTGTATTTCCTTTTGTTTAGACGAAGAACTTCTGCATAGCCCAATCTTAGTCCTATCGCCTCACTCGAAAATCGAAAAGAAAATCAAAATGAGAACTGTCAACGCCAAACGGGCTGTCTCTTAGAGCAGCTGCTGTCTATAGGGTTTTTCCAATTTATATGGGGTTTTTTTTCTTCAAAAGATTGATAAGGTCTTTGACATGTGAGGGATTACTTTCTAATCACCGCTGTTGTGTTTCGGAGATTAATTCCGATTGCAGCTTTTGATAGAAGACTCGGGTTGCTTGGGAAAAAATTGAGAAAAACTCATTCAGAGACGAATTTTCTTTAGGTTAGGTCTTGAGGAGATACATAGCTTGAAAAGTCCGGTTAGAGAGACAGGTATAAAATAAAGAAACTTGTAAATGAGGAACAGGAAGGTGGCTGTGGACCCTGGTCGATCTTTATGTATGAATTAAAAATTAACGTAAAATTGTAAGACGTTAGTCTTGGGGCCCGTGCACAATCTTGTTCTTATTGCGCTAACATTGAACGTTAACCAACGAACTAATGGTAAAATCAATAAAATACGCCTTTTTAGGTATCAGGTTGGCAGCTGTGTAGCTTTCTTATACTCGCTAGTCTGTCCTGGCGAGTAACATATTAATGGGGCGTTTGTCGTCTGTGCCTGGTCTGTGTGAGAGTGTATCCTCCCTGAATTATTCAGCCTGCAGTGACAGTTACTGCCGTGACATAAACAGCCGGCTTAAGAAATAGTGTCTGGAGGCAGTCAGGCCGGCCTTCAAGTGTGAGGTGGACCTATGATTGACCAACTCGGAAACAAAAGCCGGAGTAAGAGAGGTGGTAGGGTGGTATAATATTATCTGTGGTTCTGCAATACAGCCGTTACCGTGCTGACGTGCCTTGAAAACAAACTCACTCTGTGGTTCTAACTGAGGCTGTCTATGGTATCCTCAACCACACCACAGCATAGAAAGTTTCGAAGAAACACAAAAACGATATGAAAGTCATCCAAAATGTACACGATCAAGACCAAACAATCTTTCTCTTTCGTTGACAACAAGCTTAAAACGCGTTCACGGTTGATATCTTCCCCAATCCATGCTAAAATGTTCGACGCGCATGAGAGAAATACCTACCCAATTTATGTTCTATCAAATCACCTTACTTAAGTTCCGCAAAACTCGCAGTCATAATTTTTATTGCACTAGACAAGCTCACTTTTTTCGGAAAGAAAATGGCGGCTCTTTGTACACTTTCAAAGGGCCGTTTGTGCTTCTGCGAAACTCTATATCCTGTGGTCAAAACACTGAACACATTCGAGGCCATTGGTTAGACATGGGCTCTTAAGGAGACAGCCCGTTTAGTTTTGAGAGTTCATATTTTGTTTCTTGTGAGAGTTTTGAGGCAGATATTTGCACTCGGGTTGAAGCATGCGACAGTATCTAAATCTTAAATACAAAAGTGATAACAGTTTTTCTGCAGTAAACAAAGAAGAGAATCACTTAGAATAAATAGACTATACAACATGAGGTAAAACCCAAAAATCGCGTAGATTCTTTTTTATTAGAAACTCATTACTCTGCTGGTGCACACAAGACAGTCTCAAGTTCCTGTTATGCGTATACTGTTATCTAAAACATTTCTGATCAATAGAGACTCGGCCACTGGAGATGAATTCTTGAGTGTTGTTATACAGCCCTTCATGAAGCAGCCATGAGCTGTTAAAACTATGGTATGAATTGCAATATTTATACACTAAGTACGGCATCTTATAAACAAGCCACACAATCGCACGCAAAAAGGCGAGTATTTACACACTTTCGAAATACCAATGTGTCTACAAATGTACATTTTGATGGTTATTTTGGTTGATAGTTATGTCTTTAAGTTGCATTGCTACATCAGCATCATTAAGTAGAACTGTAAGATATAGAAGGAGAATATTTGGCGAGACCATTACATATTATTGTATGAAAAAATGATGTGCAATCTGTGCAATCTGTGATGTTCTACTCGACCTTTGCCAGGGCAAAACGTCACGATCAAAACTTTTATGGATGTTGTTTTTTATATGAGTAAACTGCCGCTCAACTGTTTTTATCATCTTTTGTCGCGAGTGCAGGAACATAGAGCAAACGTAAAGCAAAAAAAAAACAAACAACAACAAAAAAAACCAAAAAAAAAAAACCAGCAAACGTTTCGACTATATCTAAGCAGGTTTTCGCTAACCACAGGGCAATATTCAACCAAGAAATATGACAGCCTAGATAATATGTTAAAAATAAGACTTTATAAGAGCTTTTTTACTAACATCAACGTAGTAGAAGAAGGTTTTAATGTACATATCTAGTGCTCGGCTTCCAATAAGGAAGGACAGGTCAACATTCTCCAAGCATTGGACGAAGTAAACACAGTTTTGCATGAATAAGGGAAACGGTTACATTTCGTTGCTGGCATGGTTAGGTACGATTGACATTCTGAAACTTTGTTGCTTACAGATGAATGACAGAAATATGATTGTACTGAAAGCAAATTCTACATGCAGCGGGTCCTTAGACTAACATAACAACGCTGAAGCTCTTCCCTCAGTACAGAGCGAGCGGGTACCAGCACATCTCTGTCGGTCCCATTTTACAGACATCGACCAACTAAGTAGAAAAGTATCAAAGCTAGAACCCAGGGTCACCTGATTAAGAGCCGCGGGCTTTACCAACTGAGCAACCTGGCCCTTCTGGTTTCCAAGCGGACTGCACTGGCGTATGAAGTCTGAACCTGCTAGTCAAATCTCACATAGAACAGGGACTAGTACTGGTGGTGTATGATCAGATTCTCATACACTTAGCATATCATCTCTGAAAGAATCTAAACCTTTATAATTTTAAATATGCGATAGGACAATTTAAATTGAGATGGCGACTCTATGAGACAGTTCGTAGATTGGCAATTGCCTCAGACTCCATCGAAACAACTGTGAGTATTTTGCATCCGTATTAGATCCCTCACTCCCTCATCTAGAATAGCCTTTTGTCTCATTTTAAAGAAAAAAACGGATAGGGCATAACTATACAAGGACCAGCTTCGAATGCTTGTGAGTCCTTCTCTATCCATCCTATATAGATTGTCAAAACTAAGACAATCAACGTCCCCACACATACAGATACACCAACCTTGCTAGTCTAGTAAATGTTCACGAAAAAGAAAAGTAAGACAACCAACTTCCCCACACATTAAGGTTCAACAAAGAGAGATACATGCAGAGACAACCGACTGTCCTTGGTCAGAGTCCAACTCCCACCAGGGTAAGGTCTAAATGCCCGCGGGTTTCCCCTCTCATCTTGCTGTGAATGGGTACTGTCAAGACCAGATGGGCCCGCTGTCCGCGTCCTTTGTGAGGGGATACCCACACCACATCCACTGGAGCGTCTCATGAGCAGAGCAATCTTGTAAAGTAGACTCGGCGCAGACTGCATTTTAGTGTGAAAGTTTTCTGGCGCCATCTATAGAAATAGTTTCGGGTTAAAGCAAAGGGTTTTACATTTTAAAACCTTTGACAACATGATATTTTTTTTCCTACACGCTAATTCATGGAACAACGGTTGCAGCGAGTACCGTTTTATTCTCTGCCAGATATCTTTGTTATTGCTTTTCTGATCGATAGCGTTCCCAATGTGTTTTTTTTTAATTTTAAAACCTTTGACAACATGAAAAGTTTTTACTACACGTTAAGCCCTAGAACTAAGGTTGCAGCAACGTTGTACTCTCTGCCAGATATCTTTGTTATTGCTTTTCTGATCAATAGCGTTCACTATCTATGGTTTATTTTCACTTTTACTTTCACTTTCACTTTGGACAGCACAACTTTGCGACTAATCGATCAATGTTTCTAAACGATTACTAAACGATTACTTCTATTTACATCACAACCTGTCGGGCTATAAAGAATAAACGCCCTTACACTATTGTTTCACAAAATTCCATTGCACATTCGTTCTCCTCTTAATGTTATAGTAACATGCTCAGCCAGGCAGCCGCAGACAGTTTAATTGTCATTATCCTCAGGCCCATGTACTACTTCACACTTTTTAAAAAGGTCTTTAGATTTTCGCTTCATTTAATTACGCAATGGTGTTTACGGTGGTTCGTTTTAGGTTCTTTTTATTATTTTGTTGTTGTCTTCTCTGTGTTACAAGCCTACAGGCCTCGCCCCAAACGATCGCTAATCAGCCCTTAATAATTGATCCCACTTGGTGTCTGAGTTGCAGACCCTGAAATAGATGCTAGGGGTCGTAAGTACAACTTTGAAGTATAAATACGACTTAGCTTAAGATATGTGAATAAGAAAGTTTATAAGGTTTACGACGAGTCGTAAGTTATTACAGCGTTGTACTTACGGCCCGGACCCTAGATCTTTTGGTTCCAGAGGAGAATGTCCCTGAGCGTTAGAGCGCAATGACTCTCGCAGTGACAGGGATGGGGCCTTAATGGGCTGGAACGAGCAACGCACCAGCTGATGGTAGATTGCTTGCGGAGAGGCAACCAGGGGAACGGCAAAATGCAGTGGAATATTGAGTAGCAATCTGAAGGACAGGCCTTAAATAAATATTTTTTTTAAAAGTATTGTTGTGTCAAGTTTAGTTTGAGCGAAAGGGATTTTTTCAAATTGTGATTAATTGAATTTTCTGACTCGTCCGTCCTGGAAAAATGTAAGTGTTGACGCCCACGCGATGGCCAAAGCTAATTTCAAAGTTGGTTTTTTCTCACAGTGCATTATTTGAATTCTGTTAAAATTCTAAGGTTTTAATTTTTTTAAATTATCAGAGCTATTTGTAACTATTTATCTTGCACCTGTAATTCCACCAGACCAGACATACCAACAATCATTTTTTTCTATTCGGTAAATTACGCACATATAAATCACCGCTATATTTTTGTTATTTTTTAAGTAAGCAAAATGATAAAAGTCGTCTTGTCAAAAATAGGTTTTAAGTGAATAAGACGCAAAACTTAGGTGTCAAAACTATCACACCTATACTCCAAAATGATAAAAAAATAAATCAAATTAATTTATTCCAATGTTATTATTTTACTAAATCGATAAAAAAATTGTTGTTTTTTATTATTCGTAGCAGACAAAAATGTTTAGCAGATGAAAAAAAGTATTAAACTTTTAAAAGTTTTTTTCAAAAATAACACTTTCTGCCTACCTCATTTATCTTATCTACTTGTCGGAAAACCCACCAAAGTGAACCCGCAAGCAAAATGTGGACCTCAAATTATGTTCTTTTCTCTTTACTATACATGTCTCGCACTCTTTTTTTCTTTCGTCGCCTTCCCTCAATCCATAGTTTGTGTATTTATCACCCCCATTCCTAAGTTTTGCGTTTTATTCACTTAAAACCTGTTTTTGACAAGACGACTTGTATCCTTTTTTGTTGATTAACCAGTCTATTTCTTTATCTTTGTCTCCCGGCCCGTTGTTCCCCTCTACTGCTGTTGTCTCTGTCTGCCTTTCTGTCTATTACCCCCCCCCTTGTCTCTCTTTGTGTTCCTCTGCCTCTCTGTCATTCCGTCTCTCTGCCTGTCTATATGTATGTATTCTGTCATACACGGTATGTCTCTGTCTATCTGGCTGTATGCCCGTGTCTCACTCTCTGTCATTGTCCATTAATTGATTAGATGAGTTGCGATGCTAGCGATCATTTTGCGCTGAAGACCAATTATACTCTGGATTCCGTCACACCCCTGACCACCAACATTGGATACACACCTACGTAAGAATCATATTTTATTTACCATAAAGTAACAAGTGATACACTTAGGATAGACGCCGATACATTAAGCGCTATTGATAAAATTAGTAGTATCTATTGCCAACACTAGACAACTAATAGGGTATAGAATAACCTGTCATACAGCTCCAATCGTAAAGGTTGAATAATATTCGATCTATCGGATTGTTCTCTCTAATGTTTAGGGTTTGCTTCAATTTCATAATGAAACCATCTTTAGGAGTACATTCTGATTTAAGCTATAATCGTTATGAAAGAATATTAGGTGGTTATTAACCTAAATAACTGTAAATAAAATACAAAGCATCTAATTGACAGAACGTAAAAGAGGGAAGGGGGTCGAGAAGCGGGCGGCTTGTCGTCAAAAGGTCCCAGTTTCATCATCTATAGGAATGCCTCGTTATTGGCTGGACTGTTGTTAGTATAATATTATCATGGGGAAGGAGGGGGTCAAAACGGTAGTCTTGATAACCCCGCTATGATTCTGTGTTTCAACACGTAATTTTATCAGACACTAGTCTTTGGCTCTTAGATATAGCCAAGTTTCTTGAATAGGGGTAAACTACTAAACCAAAGTGCGAGTAAAATTGGTACCGCAGCATGTCGTTCAATGCAACGCGATAGTGAAGTTTCCACCACATCTTTTGCCAATCTGAGGGACATGATACACCTCTTTATATGGGAGCGAGGTTACTCATTAAAGCGTGTAGATTTTTTAATGGGAATCGATTGATCGAACAACAATCGTAACGCTCTATCCGGAAAAGTCAGTATAATGAGCCTGTCTTGGTACCACATCTTTGTCACTGTTTTGCGGCACGCAGAGTTGTCAGGCGCTTGTTTTGAGATCTGGCCACGAGAAAGTATACTAGAGGGTCATTTGTTGTTATTGTTTTCTTTCGCAGAGCCAATGCTTGGATAAACCGTTAATTTGTACGATAGTTCTGCGTGTTCATATTGTTCAGGCCTATTAATAATTTTCTTATTCTTTTTATGCCGAAGGTTTAAAGGTAGTGAAGCGGTCTTGTTTTTTTTTTTTAAAGAAGCATGGTGGACTTGGTTTAAAGTGCCGGCCTTCAAAAACTGGAGTTCCAGGGTTCAAGCCCATTTTTTCATCACCGTTTTTTGTGCTAATCTATGGTTGATGTTAGTACCTTGCAACCGACCAAGTTGCGGGTACCACCCCACTCTGGGGTCGTGTCGCTGTACAAGGTCATCAGGGAGACCTTGGACTTAAAGATGTTAAACTAGGAGAGTGATTCGATTTTCTCAATACAATGTATATGTTTTGTTTCTGTATAAGCGTCATAACAGAGAGCCTCAATCTAATCAGAATCGCTCAAGCCTGAGATGAATGCTTAGACGTAAACGATGAGAGTTGAGAGTCTATGTACATCATAGAAGCCTATGACACAGACTTATGAAACAAAGATCTTGGAAAATAACCGTTGAAATTAGAAATGCCCGTAAAAATCTAAGACACAATACTATTTTTCTTACTGTAAGCTGTAAGTATGAAATATGAAACAATGTTTTATCTTGAAAGTAATAAATCCCCCATTAAATTATGTTTTAGTGTGATATACGGTAAAAACAACAACAGATAAACGAATACAGAAGGCAGACTTTATCACCAACACGTCGATTACAATTCATTTCAACAAATTCAAATCTTTATTGAATTGGATGTCTTTGGTAATTTATCTCTTTATAAGAGGTAAACCACACTAGACAAGTCTGGAATTTTACACCCAAGAATTTGCTTACACAGCTCTCAAAAGCGTTCATAATAAAGCACCAAGTATGCTGGGGAAGGTAGAAGAAATAATAGAGATTCCAAGCAAGTTATTAGCATTTGTTTTGCCAGAGGTCAGTTTCTTGTAAACGCCTTACCAAGATACAATTTGTGGTTTATGCTTAAAAGCAGTTCAGCCAGAAACTGATTCAAATTTTATTTAAAAAAAACACGGATTTTTTAAATACTTGTACATTTGCTTTTCGGTAGAGTTAAGGGGAATCTTAGTAAAATTAATGTTTCCAACGCTGTGAATAATGTCACTTTCTTTCTTGTTTTTTAGGGTTGACCATTAGAAAATGATTAAATATGTTTCAGCTCTGGTATGATTAAAAAATTACTCGAGATGTCTAAAACCCTAAATTATTCTAATATATTACTCCTAACCCGTGTGGTTCAAATAATCGAACGTGTTATTTGGAAAATACTAACGCAGTCCAAAAGTTTATGGTTTATTGCCTTTTTCTCTTTTGTTCTGTGAGTTTAAAAGTAACAATAATATCGCTTGTTTGAGTTTGCTTGTGTCGTAATTCATATTAAGATGAGTTGCCAATGCCAGGTCGGGATTGAAAGCACTTTGTGCCAAGTGGGAAGATTACTGGCCAGAGTCTCGGGGTATGGCATTCTAGACTGGATAGGTAGTCTGTGTGTGTGTGTGTGTGGGGGGGGAGGGTGAGATGAGTAAGGTTGATCTGGTCGGTCAGGTATTGTGGTCAGATCTCCCTACTCCGGGATAACGAGCACTACTGTAAAATGTTGGTGTGTCGGTTTGGTGTCTGGTCGAGAAAGACAGGAAAAAAGAGAGAGTGTGTGGTAGTGAAAGAGAGAGAGAGAGATAGAGAGAGAGAGGGAGAGAGAGAAAGAGAGAGAGAGAGAGAGAGAGAGAGAGAGAGAGAGAGAGAGAGAGAGAGAGAGAGAGAGTCAAACAGCAGAGAGTGAGAAGGCTACATCTATAAACAATGCACGCGCCTTGCTCACGTTCTAACTTACAAGTAATGGGGATGACTTGCCACTTCTGTCGGAACAAGTTTTCTTGGAGAGGGAGGGAGGGAGGAGCAGGAGTGACTGGTGGTCCAGGTATTCTGATCAGTTCTCTCTACTGCCGGAATAACAAGCAATTGGTATGTGGCGTTTTGGTGTCAGAAAGATATAAGAGGGATAGTCAGAGTGAGGATGAGAGAGAAAGACATACATACTGAACAGAGCAAAACAGACACGTTGAAAGAGATTGAGTGAGACAGACAGACAGACAGGGATAGACATACAGGCATAGACAGAGATGCAAAAAAATCCGACAGAGACCAAAAGAAACAGACAGAGCCACAGGACGGTAGATAGATTCAGAAGGAAACACACAGTAATAGAAAGTGAGAAATATCTTTTCTCAAACTGACAGTCTACAATATATCCCAGTACACCAGCTAGGTAGGTCTACCTGTTAACTTGAACGGAAAGATACAAACAATCAAGAAACCGACTCGCTCTAATTCTTTATCACTCAACCAGACACCGACACAGTGAAACAGCAGAGAGTGAGAAGGCTACATCTATAAACAATGCACGCGCCTTGCTCAAGTTCTGACTTACAAGTAATGGGGATGACTTGTCACTTCTGTCGGAACAAGTTTTCTTGGAGAGGGAGGGAGGGAGGAGCAGGAGTGACTGATGGTCCAGGTATTCTGACCAGTTCTCTCTACTCTGGGGATAACGAGCAATTGGTATGTGGCGTTTTGGTGTCAGAAAGATATAAGAGGGATAGTCAGAGTGAGGATGAGAGAGAAAGACATACATACTGAACAGAACAATATAGACACATTGAAAGAGATTGAGTGAGAGAGGCAGACAGACAGAAATACCAATTAAACTGACAGAATCACAGGAAGGTAGAAAGATCCAGAGGGAGGCACACAGTAATAGAAAGAGAGAAATATCTTTTCTCAACCTGGCAGTCTACAATATACCCCAGTACACCAGCTAGGTAGGTCTACCTGTCAATATGAACTGAAAGATACAAACAACCAGGGAAACGCCTGACCGTAATTCTTTATCAGTCAACCAGACACCAACACAGTCAAACAGCAGAGAGTGAGAAGTCTACGTCTGTAAACAATGCACGCATCTTGCTTTCGTTCTGACTTACAAATGACTTGTCTCTTGGTGTAAAAATAACTCTCTTTGGTTTTAATGCACTTGCAGGTGCGAATCATTGTGGCACATAAATATTTAATAAGCTTTAGTGTAGAGGGGCAGCTGAGTCGGTAGAGTGTTTGGATTCTAATCAAGTTCTGAAAGTTAAAATAAAGATAACGCCCTGTTTATTCCCTCCCTGGAAGGTTTGGGGGGGGTGAGGGGGCGAATAGACGTGAGCAGTAGAACGTTGGTCCACCAACTGGGAAAATTGTGGTTCGAAAGCGATGATCGGACAATATAATTTGGTGTTTAAAAACCTTATAATGGAAAGGCAATAAGGTTCGGTTCATTTTTTTTAGTTCGTTTACGTTCAAAATCAGTAAGTCGGATAGTTGCACGTTGTACTAAAGATACACAACGGCAATACCATAATTATATATATACAATTGTATAGCCGTTATTGTGCTGACGTGATGTAAAACAATCTAAACTCAGCTTTATATATATATATCTCTCTCTCTCTCTCTGTCACTCTTTCTGTCTCTCTCCCCCCTCCCTTTCTCTCTCTCAGTCTCACTCTCTCTCTCTCTCCACCTCTTCCCAATCGTTTTCTTTGTCCTGTGTGTGATTATATCACGCTTTTTCTTTTTTTCCCCTCCATCAAACAGTTTTTGAACCTTTTGCTTTGCTCAATCCTTGCTTGTCATTGCCACCTATTTATTATGTATCCTTTCCGAACTCAGTTGATCCTAATTGGCTTTGATGATTTGAAAACGACCACGTTCAAATAACCATTGCAGCATCAGCGTGTGCAACGAATTGGTAGATCAAAAGCTCGTGTCCACTAGCTGTCTCTAAAAAAACCCGTCTCCCTACAATCTCTCCCGTTTGCACGTGACTATAACCATCGTATGTATACGTTCTTTGGATAATGATCATCGTGGAGTGCCGTGACGGTTGGGGTAGATGTTGAGGTCCCTCCATCCTTTACTATTCTGTCCTCGCATATCACCATCGGGTCGACCCCTTTCTCTTCCCACCATTGCATCCCTATATCACGTCCCTAATATACTAAGTCTATCGCCGTATCCCTCCCGGGGCACCTAAGAGACGTTAAACCCGAAGAGATGGAGCTATAGAGAATTCTCGCAGTCTGCCTTTATCTCTTTCCATCACTCAGTTCATCTTTCCAGTAGCAAACATGAGTTTCAAACTATAGAAATAGATGAAATAAGTTTCAGCTGTGTGATTTCAACGTTATACTACACAATTTTGTTTATTTCAAACCTTAAAAATGCCAATCTTTAAAAATATTTTTGTTTTATATACAATTATGCAATGTTTTTTTAATCTCTGTGAACGAATTATTAGTTGTGGTTTTTTTTTAATGAAAGAAAAGGTGACGTTTATCATTTTCGTTTTTATTTCAACAAAAAAATGTTACTAAAAATATACTTCAATCTAAAATATCCTAGATAAACTGTTTGTCTTCTGGAAAAAAAAAACAGTCCAATGTTGAAGGCTTTTTTTGGATTTAAAGATTATGTAAATAATTAATAATATTATCTGAACGCATCATATTATAGAACACAAAAGGGTTTCCGCCCTAATGTGAGAGACCATTTCGCCACCCATTGAGATGGGTAATACTTTAATCTTAGCGCAGATAGATTACACTTTCGATGTATAGAAAATTACAATCATTTATTAAATAAACTGTTTACCACGAGTCTAATGCAACCACAGAAAAACGTTAGGATTTCAAATGTCTGGGTCAACTGGGCATGGGCAACAGGTGAATTTGTCTCAGGTCTCTCTGCTAAATTTTCTTTTACTCTTTCTCTCCCTCTCTCTCCGCCTCTTTGTCTTTCTGTCTCTTTCTGTCTATATCTCTGTCTGTCTGTCTCTGACTCTCTCTCTGTCTCTCTTTCTTTCTCTCTCTCTCTCTCTCTCTCTTTCTCTCTCTCGCCATTATTATATTTTTATCCATGTATGTCATGTCAGCTTGTCTTCCTATGTGTCTGTTTCTCTCTCTCTCTCTCTCTCTCTCTCTTTCTCATGATCTCCCTAAACCTTTATCCTTCACTCTGGTTTTGTATCTCTCCGTCTCTTTATACCCCTCTCAAGTCACCCTGTCTTTGTGGTTTTCTCGCCTTTTCTTTTCCTGTTACCTCACTCTATCTATAGGCCTAAGTTGGTCTCCTTCAGACTTCCACCTGCCTCTTGTGTTTATCTACTCTCTCTCCCTCTCTCTCTCTCTCTCTCTCTCTCTCTCTCCCTCTCTAACTCTCCGCTTCTCTTATACTCCTACTCCTTTACTGTCTCTTTCTACCCTCTTTTATCTGTCTCCCACAATCCCTTTGTCTGCCTGTCTGTTTACGTTTCCGTCTCTATTTGTTTGTCTGTCTGCCTGTCTCTGTCTCACTCTCACTCACTCTCTCTCTCTCTCCCCTCTCTCTATCATTCAATCTAAGTGTTCCGTTGACCAACAGTATTCACTATGTAATAATTTGTACAGTGTATCTATACATAACGCTAATCGAACACAAAATGGGTTATATCATGAACTATAATTATAGCAGCACATAAGTGAATGTCCTGTCTTCCAAATCTCTCACGTTTCAAGTACTTTTATTACGCATTCACAAGGTTTATTCCGATTCCTGTCTGATGACATTTACATGAACCTGCCTGTAATACACCAGCTTACAACAGAGACCACCTGTGGTGGTCAAGTCTTCATAATTGGTTAACATACGACTGTCATAGATTATTGGTTCACAAGAACGGGGTTTTAAACGGTATATCATTTTCATGTCTACTTAGCTTGCCATTCAGTTAGAGATATGCGTCGAATATATTTGCTGAATAACAAATTTAATGTAGGCCTAGTGATGATAGCGAAACTCAAGATCTTTAAAATCCGTACATTATGTATTCGTCGTGTTTATGCTATAATCAAACGGACAAGAGCATGTGTAAATTTTAACTGGAAGTTTTGAGGCGTGAATCGTAAATAACAATGAATCATTGAAGATCATTATGTTGGGCATGAAATGTCAATTTGCACTAAAACTTATTTGCATGAAACTAATTTGCTGTCTAGTTTGTCTACTCATCACTCCGTCGTAGAGTAAAAACATCGATTCGCGATTGAATATATCTTGAACCTGATCTATAATTAGGTCAAGATGATAACAATGTGAACAAAAAAAAAACGGACCATGGACATGGAATAAGGCTTTGATGGCGCACTGGTTGGTCACTGAGTTTATGAGCAGAAGCGTTCACGTTCGATCATCAACTTGTGCTAATAAAGTCCATCTTCTCTTATAATATGGATTGTTCTGAAAACCAATTGGGTATGAAATTAACTCAAGATTAAGAGGGAGAGAGAGAGAGTGAGAGACAGAAAGAGAAAGAGATGGAGAGAGAGAAAGAGAGAGAGAGGGGGATAGAGACTGATAGTGACAGAGAGAAAAAGAAGGAAAGAAAGGCAGAGAAGCAGAAAAAAGTAGAGAGAGGTCTTGTACTGGATATTTGTAACCTACTACCTATCGCTCTCGTAGCCATTAAGTAGCCATCATGTGAGAGACTCACATCAAACAATATAATTATAGCATCTTCATTGGACAACTTGGAGACGCTTAGCTGTGAATCAAACCCCAAACTCTCTACCAAATGACTATTATAACGCCCTGTATCCAGTAGCTCACGGCCTGTACAGTCAAATCTTTAAATGAACTGTCATCAGTTTCTCTCTCTCTACACCTGTGTCCAGTAATAGGGGTGGAAAATGCGCAGATGGTAAAGCGGTGGTCTCCCAATTGTGAGGTTCATTGTTCAAAACCCGCGATCGATCATTATTCTTCGTTCTACCACACAGGCGCAGAGCGGGAGACACCAGGACTTATTTCTCAGCCAGTCTAGTCATATAAACTGACACAGACTCAACACTAGAGAGGAACATATCCGACAAATAGTTTTTCTCTATGGTGGAATTAGACAGGGTACCTACGGAATGGAAAGGCTGTGTTCAACCATTGAAATCACCTTCCTCCAATACACACGGGCTGTTGTGTTAGGAAAAATTAGAACATGTTTTTACCATACATGTTGCCATTGCGCTAACAACTTAGAACGCTGTAAGTAAGCAAATTATAGCGAGCACGATTCTTCTTTCTAACATAATGGCCTCAGGTAAGCAGGCACGGAAGGTAAAGCACATCACTCGCAAATTAATCACGAAAACAACTCGTCTTTCAATAAACAAAGGTTTCCTTGGTGGTATCAGTTTTATCTTTCAGTGCAGGAATACAGAGTTTCGGTGGCTTGTTTAGAGAGGAAAAGAATAAAATGGTAAAAAGGAGAGAGAGAAAGAGAGAGAGAGAGAGAGAGAGAGAGAGAGAGAAGAAGAAGAAGAAGAAGAAGAAGAAGAAGAAGAAGAAGAAGAAGAAGAAGAAGAAGAAGAAGAAGAAGAACAAGAAGAAGAAAAAGGAGGAGGAGGAGAAAGGAGGAGACGACGTCGACGACGAAGAAGAAGAAGGAGGAGAAGACGACGAAGAAGAGGAATAAGAAGAAAAAGGATATGGAGGCGGAGGAGGAGGAGGAAAAGACGAAGTCGACGACGAAGAAGAAGAAGAAGACAAATTTTCCATAATCCGAATTTTATGTAAAACTGAGTGGAAGTTTGATGACCATAAAAGGAACCAACGACCATTTATGGAACCCCCACTCGTGATCTTTAGAAGTTACAATCCGCCGTTCACCGAGGCCTTCTGGTCTGACACCTGTCTACTGTCTAGACACGCAATCTTCCTAGTAACATCGACGCACTGGCGAGTGGTGGTCAGTGAAGCATGTCAAGCAAACATACCGAATGTTAAGTCATCTTTTATTTGCCGCACCTTTCATGGTCAAGAGTGAAGACTGGTAAATGATGTTATGGGGTGGTCGCTTTAACAGGTTAAAGACCATTTTGGTAGAGAAAATAGGTGGCCGCGGTCGCGTTGGAGAGGTGGTCGTTTTATGGGGTATATTTATATAGTAAAAAATCAAGGGGGTGGTGGATAGCTGGTCGCTTGACCAGGTGGTCGTCTTAGACAGGTGGTCGCTTGAGCAGGCTTGACTGTATATGATATATATAAGGCCCCGTGTTTTAAGTGTCAGGCACAAACTGAATGATTTTTACATGCTGCTGCACAGAGACAGTGCTGGGTTACTGGAACTCTATCGTCATTCGATCGTTCGATAATGATCCCCACCCAATCAGTACGGCGCAAAATTGGACAAATACACTTTTGTCTCATTGTAGGTTTCGAACCGCGGACCGCTTGG
>RQTK01000425.1:184695-214207 GCA_003991915.1 Elysia chlorotica
CTCCCATTCCCTCCCATTCCCTCCCATATTCTCCCATATCCTCCCATACCCTACCATTTCTTCCCATATCCTCCCATATTCTCACATATCCTCCCATATCCTCCCATATCCCCCCATACTCTCCCATACACTCCCATATTCTCCCATACCATACCATATCCTCTCATATCCTCCCATATCCTCCCATATCCTCCCATATCCTCTCATATCTTTCCATATCCTCCAATATTCTCATATATCCTCCCATATTATCCCACACCCTTCCATATCGTCCACATCGTCCCATATCCTCCCATATCCCCATACCAACATCCCATACCCTTCCATATCGTCCATATCGTCCCATATCCTCTCATATCCCCATACCAACCCATATCATCATATCCTTATGCATTCCGTTGTCCCTCTCTGCCTATTCCACGCATATCCTCCCATAATCCTCACCTTACTCTGATCCCCCTCCCTCACCCTCCTTCCTTCTCCCACCCCAAGTGACTGAGGAGGAGATGCCCCCAAGTGAGCGAATGACTTGTCACCTTCCTATCGACCGCTGGAAAATTAAACACCAGTGCAATCTACAAGCGCAAACAGTCTCGCTTTTACGCTCTCACTTTTCCTTCCATCTCGACCTTTGGCTGTCGGTAAATAGAGTTTTAGTTTGGGGCTCTCAAAATCTATGTGTTTTGCCAAAGTAAAGATATTTTAGAGTCAAGCCTCTTCTATTCAGAGGCTTCCAGCGACGTAATATTTTAGTTATCGATAAACAAATAGAAAGAGTTGGCGCTAGTGCCTCAGATGATACAGTCAGTTCTTTAGATCTATGGAAGTGGGGACCACGACGAAGTATTTTAGGCGTCCGACTATGGCATATAAATACATGATATGATGATGAGAGTTGAGTTTAGTTGGTTTAACGTCCAGCTTCAGCACTATATAAGCTATATTTTGGACGAGCCCCAGGACTGACGTCCGACAATTTGATGTGCTGCCACATTTGAGACTCATCTCTCAGCCGGTAACATTATACTAACAGCGACCCAACCAGCAGGGAACGAAATTGGACATATAAATCTGCCGATCTTAGGATTCGAACCACGGACCTCCCGATCTGGAGACCAACGGTCTACCACTTAAGCCAGTTTGCCCAGTCCCCCCCTCCCCTCCTTATTCTTTCATGATATGATAAGCTGGGCAGTAAATTACCCCCTTTTCTTGTCCATACTTGTGGTCGGAAGTACAACGTCGGAGTAACTTGAAAATTCATCGTAAGCCTTCCTATTGTTATACTTGAAGACTAGTCGTAACATTACTAGAACGTTGTACTACGATCTAGGCCCAGTAGAAAAAATTCCTGCAAAACGATTATGTTCAAACTCAAAGCCTTGTGTACCACACGTCCAAAATGATAAAAATTAACCGGAAAATTACACTTTTTACGCAGCGAATGTTATTACAAGGCGTATTTTTACAAGATTTATACATTGCTATAGAATCCATAGAATCAGAGTATGAATTGATCTTGTTTATATTATGGTTTACCTAAAATCAACACTGTCAATGTCATCGTAGTGAGAAATGAAAACTAGACGGTTTTAGAGTTATAGGTTGTCTTGCGCTTTATTTATATAGAAACAAAAAAACGATACGAATATATCTGAAATGATACTGTTGTCAAGAGGACGTGTTTAAACGACAGAAAGCTAAATTAATCGAATCAAACAAATTTTTGACCACGTTTAACGTTCGTAAATTGATACAAAGAGAAAAGTTGACACTGTTCACAGTTCGTGACAAAAAACCCACTTGAAATGGCCAGACGTTCATCTTTGTATTTATCCCTGCTATAGCCTTGCTGATGACTCATAGTCATCCATTCACTCACTCATACACATACTGTATGTTGTGAAGAACACCAAAAGATTTTTTAAAAAACTTTTTGGATCATTTTAAGTCGTTACTATCGAATAAGTTAGAGAGCGCTTCCAACTTTTGGAAAAAATGCAAACCATAGGTATCATGGGTTCAGAACCCATCACCTGTCATCGTTTGATCAGGACCCGAACCCTGGACGTCTGATTTGATGCCGGTCGCTCTATCTGCTAAGCTTTCTCGCCGCCTGACTGTGTTGGACTAAACGAGATCATCCCAGAGATATATAGTGAACCCTGATGATCATGAACGCAACCCATAGACCTCTGATCAGAATCCTCGCGCTCTACCTATAGAGTGTACCCTTCCGGTAACAGCATTGTAGCAAACGAGACTATTCCAGAGATATCGTGACTCCAAACGATTAGGAACCTAACCATATTATTCCTCTAACATGAAGCATACGTTGTACACACACTGTCATATTGAGCTAACCCACCCACTGACTGTGTTGGAGACAACGAGACCATACTAGAAATATTATGGCTCCAAATAATCAAGAACCGAACCATGAACGTCTGATCTGAAGTCGGGTACTTTACCTCCTTCACTCCGAGACTTTTGTTTGACCAAACGAGACTATCCCAGAGAAATCATGATTCCCAATGATCAGTCATCGAACCTAGGACCTTTTATTTGAAACCACATTCTCTACCAGTACATAGAGAGCTAACCCATCCTCTGACTGCGTTGGACTAAACGAGACCATCTCAAAGCTTTTCTGATCCCAAATGAAAAGGAATTGAACTAAGAACCTCTGCTTATAAGCAATGCGCTCTGTCTATAGATGTCCGGCTGAGAAAGAAGCCCAATATGCGTGCACTGTCTATGTGTGTCACGCTTAAATCTTTCAGATGTTAGTCTTGTGACTCGTCCACAATATATTATAGATAGCGTTGACGTTCTACGTATAGCAATCAACTCAACTCAACTCTACCTATAGAGCTAACCCACGCCTTGATTTTGTTAGACCAAACGTGACAATAAGAGATCTGGAACCAAAACCCTGAACCTATAAATTTAAGACGTGCACTCAGCTTACACAAATCTAATCCACATTTCACTTTGTTGGACCAAACGAGCCCATCCAAAAGCCATCATGGCTCCAGAGCTTACTGCCTGTCACTGCCTAATCAGGAAGGGAACCAGCGACCTCTGTTTTGAATCCATGCGCTTTACCTACACACAGCAAATCCCAACTTTTGTTTGACCGAACGCAGTTGGAATTGAGTTTGTTTAACGTCCAACATCAGCACCATATAGGCTATATTGTGGACGGGTCCCAAATCTGATGTCTGACAATTTTATGTCCTGCCACACACGAGACAGGCGGGAATGCTATGACTCCTGTCTCAGCCAGTCACATTAAACTGACACCGACCCAACAAGTAGGGAGCGAAATCGCCAGGGCTCGAACGCGGACCTTTTGCGTCGAAAGCCGATGTTCTACCCCAGGGCCACCGCACCCCAATTGACCAAACGAAACCATCCCAGAGCTATCATTGTTCCAGAGGCTACTGCCTGTCACTGCTTGATCAGGAATGGAACCAGCGACCTCTGTTTTGGATCCATACGATTTACCTACATGCAGCTACCTCACTCCGAGACTTTTGTTGGACCAAACGAGACCATTCCAGAACTATCATGGTTCCGAGGTTACTGCCAGTCACTGCCTGATCGAAGTGATGGTCCCTAGAGAAATATTCCGCTCAGAGAAAAACTACCGCCCGGGGGATACTCATGATGGGCCATTTAAAAAGTGAAAGTCGTTGAAGACAGGAACGATGGAAAACTGGACGATTTATTTCCTTTGTGTTGCATAGAGTAAGGTATGGTACACAGGAAGAATGAAAATATCACATGAAAAAAAAATTGTTTTTAACTCAATACGGTTTATTCGTGTCGGGATAGTTTTTTTGGGGAAGTTGAAGTGTTTGTTCAGAATTGATATATGGGCAAATAATAAACATTATATCCTAGAGTTCCTTTCTTTTACGTAAAAGTGATTTATTGATTTACAAAGAAAAAACAAAGAATATATCCCGTCAAAAATGTGTTTGTTTGTTTGTTTTAGGTCAAAACAGTATTTTATGTCGTGGTACTTTTAGAGAAGTTTTGTGTGTAGCACTGATACATCGTGACATAATATTTATTATTAAGGAAAAGAAAAGTAAATAAATCGCTACTTGCACAAGAAGAATTATTAAAGGAAATGGTATAACGTTCTGTAAGCCTGTAATGTTGGAATATTTGTCCATCGTATACAGACTATGATGGAAGGGAGATAACTAAAACACATTTTTAAAACAGTCTTTGCACTGAAACAAATGGACTGACAACACGAACAAACGCTCAAGGGACAAATCTGTTTTTTTTTATACTCTATCTAGTTGAGGAGTTAAGAATAGAAAAAAGTTTAGGTAAAATAAATGAAGCTTGATTAATGGAGCTATGAATAGATAGATAAACAGATGGATAGGCAAATTTATGTAGATTGACAGGTTTATAGTGAAAAAACTAGCAAATAGGATAGAAATAGAGCTCAACACTCTCTTCGTACCTAATGGGCCTTCAGTCTAGATCTCTACGCTTGGGTCGACAAAACACTGACTGTAGTCTGCGTATTCTAGAACTCCCGTAGAAATCGTTGAAGACGCTAACGTGAGGAACCTTGCTCTCCAAGCGAATTTGCTATTTGTCAGAACGTTAACCCCTCTTGACTTTCAAACTTGAGCATCTACTCATCCCACAGCTTGACTCTCCAGAACCTCTCGGCGTTTGAGCCTCTGGCATTTTGTGTCTTAGAAGTAAAGAAGAGTTCTCTCTACCTCTCTGTCTCTCTCTATGTGCCAACTCTCTCTCTCTCTTTCTCTCTCTCTGTCTCTCTGCCTCTCTCTCTCTCTGTCTCTCTCTCTCTCTCTCTCTCTCTCTCTCTCTCTTCGACAAAGTCATCTAAATTTCCAGGAAATGTTTGGTTTAGTTTTAACAATCTTCAAAAGGTCAACAAAATCTGTAAACTCCGTTTTTTTACAGCTCTCACTGTCACTTTGGATCTAATTAACTAACGATTATTACATGGGACCTGTTGTTGGTATGGTTGGAACAATAACTGATGACTGGCTGACACAGAAAACCTGGTGTTCCTGATCTATCGCAGCACGTAATATAACCAGACATCAGTCTTGGGACCCATCCATGACATTATCTAGTCTGTGGCGTCAAGAAACTAAAAACAAAAAATGACATAATTATACACTGCGCTATCCATCTACACTGAATTAAGATATTTTTACTAGAGTTTGTTTCGGGGGCAGTAGATCATAGATAGGAATAATCCTGATAATGAAATTGTCTATATCACAGATACAGAAGATGCATCTGTTTTATTAAACTATCTAGTGTTTAAAACGTATCTTTATCTCTTGGACGCATTGAAAGTTAAACTTAAATGATCTTTTAAAATGTCTAAATTATCAGGCATATTGTCTTATTATATCTGCCAAAATGTCTAAAACAATGGCGTCAAAACGAAATAGAATGGAATTAAAAAAAGGCACAAAGTAATTATAAATATAAACAACTGTCATGTTTACCTAAGTCGAAGGATGATGCAGGTACCATATTTTTAAGCTATGTTCAAAATTCCAATTGTTGACAAGGTTAAAATCAGTTTAGATTATAACCGTAGAAAATTATGTAAATTTATTACCCCCTGTTACATAAACTCCAATAGTGCAGATAGCGGTGACTATCTCAATGTAACCTGATATTTATGTGACATTAGCTTATTATTTTGAGGCATTTTCGCACTAGTTAAAACTTTTTTTGCACGGACATAAAATTGTCAGACGTCCTTCTTAGGGCTCGTCCACAATATAGCCAATATAGTGCTGCTGTTGGACGTTAAACCAACCAACCCAACCCCCAACCCCCTCTTCTTTTTTCTCACCTCCGTATTACCGTGAACACTCCTCTATTTGTTAATTGGTAATGAGGTAACAAATCAATTATAACCGATTAATTGATTTTTTACAATCCCGATTTTCGTGTCGAATAAGATATCATCATTCGTCATGAGTGTAAACGAAACAAAGAAAGAAAAATAAAAACAATGCAGCAGAATTTACTTAGTTGCTTTTATTATTTTCTGTGCTCCTTAACATTATTTTTTGTTTTATTACACAGAAGAGTAAAGCAATGGTGGCGAACAGTGTTTGTGTTGCGGTTATGGCTTATGGCTCTGTACATTTTAAGACCAAGAATATTTATGAAGAAAATGTTAATAACAAATAAGGCAGTCTAATTCTTGTATAGCTTCTAGAGATCTGCTAAGGTTCAAGGGATCAAAAATGAAAATAGAGCTTTCATATTTGATCACAAGCAAAATATTCCTGCAAAAGAATTTGTTGTAGTTAAATCCATTAAAAATTGGATTATAAATACAAAAGATAATCACACATGTTATTTTACTTTACAATGCAGTAGCGCTATTTTCTAGCAGTTAATTATAACATCTTCTCATCTGACCTACTTAACTGTATTTAAACCCCGAAAAATTATAATACAAATTAAAATTCGAGCATTGCTCTTGATGAAACAACTTGATCAACATTTTAGTCCAAATGCAAAGCACTTGCTTTGTTATATTATGTACCCAGGAGGCTCTATCCATAACTGCAAACCTTATTCTGCGCACATCTAACTTTCTAGAAATTTTTGACCGTCAATACATATTGAAACTCGCTTAAATTAATAATAAAGTCCAGACCTTGATATTGGTTATTAGAAATTATAACTACGTTTTCTCTCCCCAACCCTCTCCCCGCCAGAGCGAAATATTCTTGTAAATATTGTTTAGGTTCTAGACATATCCCTTAAAAATCTTAACACTATTAATCACCATATCAGAATCGAAGAAACTAGGTTAATTTTAATTAAAAATGTGCAGCAAAACCGATTTCCATATATTTTTCCACTCAAACTTCCGACTTCATTTTTTTAGATCCCGAAATGATATTGAAATTCAAGGATCTCTCTCGATCTAATGCGATGGGCAGTTTAATTCTAAATATAGCGTCGTGTTTCCCATATTATCTGTGTTACAAGTGCACTTGTAGGATTCTGTGTCCAGGATGTTCGCTTTCTATCTTAGGAAACCATCTGACTTGTGCCGATCTCAAACACAAGAGCTCTCTGGGAACGATCAGATATTGGCGAGTTTTTCTAATGTTCGCTCAGTATTCTCTCAATATTCTCACAATATTCTAAAAAAATTATCTCCAGTCGAAACACAGATGGAACTTCTGTGAATTGTTTTGTTCGATTCTGATCTAGATTTTTTTTCTTCTTTTCCATCTGAATTATACAGATCTCATATTTGATAATGCCTGTTGTAGTTTTTAACTAAGAAGTAAAAAGAGAAAGATTTATATTAAAAAAAAATGTTAAACATTTTTTCTGAAAAAATTAACAAACGTCTTATGTTGTAAGGGCAAGAACCACTGTACATTTTGAATCTGAGTGTGCAATTATAGAATGTGTTCTTTGTAAACAAACCGTAATTCAATAAGTGTCTTTATACATTTTAATTTTAATTTTTAAAGATTTTTATACAATAATATAGAGAGGGATGAATCAGTAGATCAAACTGATCTTGACGTATAAACGTTAAAAGTGGGGGAACAATTAACGTTCGGCATTTTATCTTAGGCAAAATTCCTGCATTAAGTTCCACACGATATAAAACGGTTTCAGCGACCACTACCTTTTTAATATGCTACTAGCTGAGTTTCCAAATACATAATTTGTGTTTTTACATCACTTTTATAGTTATGCTTTTTTTAATTTATGCAGTTTACGGATTTTTTTCATTTACGGGATGAAAGAAAAGACAGATTTATACAGGAAGTTTGTAGTGGCTTCAGATGTGACCCATAAAGTGAAATGTTTATCTTCTCCCAAATGTTTGTATAAAGTTCAATGAGATACAAAACGCTTCCAGCTGCAGCTTTTCCTGGATTCGCTTCGATATAATTTTTAGTGAGTATCGTAGTGACTGAAGCATACCATCGAGATGTAAATAAGTAAAAGAGCAGTCAAAAAGCTAAAGGCTGTATCATATACATAAAACCTAATAGAAATTGTTTAAAAAACTGCTCGTAATTGATAATGCTAAAAAAAAAACAACGATGGGATACCCTTTTAAGTCTGTGAGACATCCAATCTAGCAAAACTTCCATCCTTATTTTTTCCATTTGACCAACGAAGTCATAAAAAAATAGACAGAAAGTATTATTATTATGATTGTGTAAGATTGTGTCTTTGTGTGTGTGTGGAGAGATATATGATTATGGCTAATGGTCTTATCCAAGCATGCTCTTACATCTATTCATTATGTTTTATTAAACTTTGATCTCCCCTGAGATTAGCCTTTTCACATCACTGCATCTCAGATTGGGTATAATCTAATTTTGTTGAAACTCTTACATCTTTTCCAGTCTGCTTCAGTGCAGCAAGCAATCTTTATAGACATTTGTATTCACGCAATTACTAAAAATGTCTGATGTTGTGTCCTTGTAATTTTCTCGTCTTCTTTTTTTTTGTATAACCATACGATGCACTCACTACTATTTACCTAAAAGTCTTAGTTTTGTTGAATTATAAAAGGAATGCTCGTTTTTCGTGATTTCCTTTTTTGTTAAGCCCAAACGGATCCACAGAAAATGTAATCATGTTTGCACAAAAAGAATCAGCGCTTTTTAGTTTAGAAAACAAATCCTTCCGTACCTTTTTGGTTTTCTGTTTAATACCATCGATTGTTTTTTTTTTCGTTATGAAGTTCTTTGCAAACAATACTTGTTCTTGGTTATATTGAAGGCTTGTTCATTTCATCTATATTATTGAGTTCAATTGGCTGCAATTTTCCCTTCTTTGATTTCCTAGTTCTTTTAATGTCCAGAGTCAATAACTAGGCCACATTGACGAACCCCGTAACTAACGTCTGGCAAATTACGTGCTGACACACTGAAAAAAGCGGGGATACAAACATTCTGTTTCAGCCAATACAGTTTTATTGATACATGAAAAAAAAACTGCATGATCTTACGGTTTTAGTTTATTAAAAAAAATTATGAAATTTAAAAATAGCCAGTTTTACTATTGAATCGTGATTCTTGATTTTATTTTACGCTTCTTGTAGTCAATTTTTAACGGAGTATTTACGCATACTTCACTCTTAATGATCACTGTACATGGTATTCTAAAGACAGTCAACCTTGAGAAAACGTTTTCAATGTTCAGTACAGGTAATTTTAGACATAACTACTAACTTTTGGTCATGTGCAATGAAACTAGATCAAGCGTAACCCATCAATTGGTTCAATTTACTAGTTTTACATGGCGTTATAAGATTGCAAATCTTCAGTCTGTTAATAATATTATGAACTCGTATCAGAGCATTACAATTAAAAATCTTTGGATATTATTAAGAAATATTATTCGTTTTTTTAAATTTTATGATAAACAGTTAAGAAGTCACTGGCAAAAAAGGGGGGAAAGGGGGAGGGGTCGAATTGGCTCAATCCATTGTAAATTATGGATATATTATAGCAGTGGTCTCCCAACCGGGAGGTCAGCGGTTCGTTATTTTTGGCGCCCGTCCACATTACGAGTATAGCCTATAATTGTATGACTGATTTTGGACGTTAAAACTACAAATCAAACAAAACAAAACCGGGCAGCAAGTAAGACCCAAAGCCACTAACTTCAACACTAGTAATTCTTTAAAAAAAAACAAAAGCTGTTAAAGCATTTGGGGTTCTTCTAAGTTTTGCTCAGCCCCTCGTCTTAAAAACAGAAGGGTAAGCGATTTGAATCGTTATTCGGGTTGTTATAGAAGTCGGTAGTTTAACATATTTAGCGTTTCAAAAGAAGTTACATCGAGGTTAATGATTTCAAGTCCCATGTACTTAAGTATTAACGCGATTCATAAGATTAGGGTCGGCGGCAGACTGGTATTACCTAGAAATAACGTACTTATTCAAGTGTGTTTAAAGCTGAGCAGTCACTGGTTCGGTAATGGTGATCCGTCTATAATCAGGACCGATAGCTTAAGTTGGTAGGGTCTCTTTAGCCTTGGCGAGGCGCCGGTCCACACAATAATGGCCTAAAGAAGGGTAAACAAATCAATTGGGTTATCTGAGTTAATGGAGGAAAAGTCAGTCGTGTTGAATGTGGAGAACAGAGTGATCCGCCCATAAGGTAAATCAACAGGACGAGCCAGACAGTTGTTGTTCAGTTGAATTGGTTTAACGTCCAACATCAGCACTATATAGCCTATATTGTGAACGAGCCCCAAGACTGACGTCTGACAATTTTATGTGTTGCCACACACAAGACAAGTCGAGGGTACCACGACTCCTGTCTCAGCCAATCACATTAAACTGACACCGACCCAACCAGTAGGGAGTGAAATCGCCAGGGCTCGAACCACGAACCTTTTGCGCGCGTCGGAAGAGTCGAGGTTCTACCCCAAGGCCACCCCCAGCCCCATAGATACTAACCCCTACCGTGTGGGTGAAATGTGCGAAGAGCAGAAATTATTATAATATGGCGGGTTGAGAAGCCTATTAATAAATATGTAACCATATAGAGTTAAAGAGGGTAGTTACATTGTCATGTAGTTTGCCTGTAGACTCGCAATGTTATGATAATTCAAATAAAGGTAATCATTCTATGTCAAGCCATGCAGAGCTAAGTGGCAGAATTTTTCAATTTTTTTACAGCAGACTTACATATATGTATGATTTAATTAGATTTCTGAGGTTTAAAAATGCAGACACACTAATAGAAAGAACGTATGCTATACTTGGTTGCTTGCTGATTTAAAATACGATTCATAGATTCATGTACTGGTGGAGATTAAAAACTAAGAAACAAAAAAGACAACAAAGAAACAGTAAAACAAACAAATAAGCAGCAATGACAGTTGCCGAAAATGGAAGTTGGAGTCAAAGTGAGCTATATCCCTATACTTTTAAACACAACAAGAGCAGTTTACAGTCGCTTTTGCTCTGAAGGGTATGTTGGCACGAGAGGGCAACACACTAAGTATTACTCTCCTCTGTAATGCTAATTATTTGATTGAATTAGACCACTTAAATTGCAAATCTTGTTCAAATGATGATGATTTTGCTTATGGTGATGATGATGATAATGATGATGATGATGATGATGATGATGATGATGATGATGATGATGATGATGATGATGATGATGATGATGATGATGATGATGATGATGCTGATGATGATGATGATGATGATGATGATGATGATGATGATGACTACCAAATTTTACTCCTTAAACCCCCAAAAATTATCAACTGGATAGATGAATTTCAGTTAGCATGCTTTTATCTTACAAATGTTTTCTGAAGTAACGATTTCTTTATGTCTGGATAAGACACGAGATCAATCTTCGTGGTAAACATAACTGATTGGCTGTTGGATTTTACCGTCTATAACTAGGTGATATCAGGCCAGACAGAGAGAAAAGAAAAAAAAATAAAGAGAGAGAGAGAGAGAGAGAGAGAGACAGAGACAAAGACAGAGAGACAGACAGACAGAGAGAGGAGGGGCGAGAGATAGTTAGGTAAATTGACAGATAGACGGAGGAAAAGACATAGAGAGGGAGAGCGAGAGGATATGGGGCCGATGAATAGATACAAATCAACTATTTATCCAGACAACCACACTGCCTCAGGTTGAAGGTCTGTTGCTTTGTCCTGATAGTCATCTTGACCCGTTAAGTGACCCGGCATGAGTGGTCTGAAGCTGTATGTCCAAGCAGATGTCAATTTCCTCAGTCTGAAGCCCAGAAATATAAGCAAGCAGAGGAACAAATAATTGTTACGTTTGATTTGTGGCGGCAGACTTAAGTTCGGACGTTTTTTTGTGGGTTTTGTTTAGTTGTTTTTTTCTTTTGTTGTCTGTTTGATTGGGTGAGTTTTTTATGTCCAGTGTTAGCAAATATGGCATATAGCACACGGGTTGTGAAACTAACATTTCGCAATTGAACAATGTTAGTTCAAACGTTTTAGTTTCTTTGTTTGTTCCGACGTTTATGTCGGAAGTTTTTAGTTGTTTATTTCTTTTGTTGTATGTCTCGGATGGGTTGGTTTCTTAACGTTCAATGTTAACAGCAAGGCTACATTGTGGATGAGAAAAAAAAGCTAACATTTGATTATGAACATATGACACAGAAAGGAAATACTAGGAAATCTGTCTTAGCCATCCACATTTCACTGCCAGTAACACCGACCCAACTAATAAGGAAAAAGATGGTCTGATCAGGAATCGAACTAAGGACTTTAAGATATTATGTCGTGCACTCTACTATTGAGCCATCGCGCACAATTGCAACACAATCTTCTTTCGGGTAGTCATTCGCATAATACTCCACCCCCACCACCCTTTTCCCCATTTTTGTGTTAAGAGGTGCAGCATTAAAAAAGAAAATAGTACATTAATAGTTGTCATTGGTTATACATTTTTATTACGTCTAGAAACTAGAATTTTGTTGTGCAGAATAGTACTTGCGCAAATGGTCTTTATCACCCTAGCAAAGAATTTCAAGAAAGGAAACGTTAACATCGAGGTCTTAACTTAAAGCCTTAATTGAAACAAATACGGGACGGGTGGAGTTGGGAATAATAACAATCCTTTTGGCAAACACATTTCGTTTAAGGAAAACATTTCCAAAAACAGTTAGCTGGCCAATCGATATTCATGACATCAAAATGTGTTTGGCTCTAATTCAAAGGAAAACAGAGAGAGAGAGAGAGAGAGAGAGAGAGAGAGAGAGAGAGAGAGAGAGAGAGAGAGAGAGAGACAGAGAGAGACTAAGAGGCGGCTTCTGATTAACCTCAATAAAAATGGTCAAGTGGGAGACAAAGAGAAACTTAGACACAGAGAGAGAGAGAGAGAGAGAGAGAGAGAGAGAGAGAGGGAGAGAGAGAGGCCAAAATATAGGAAAATAATAAAAGCTGGGACCAATAGATGAACGGCAGAGAGATTAAAACATCAAAATGTGTTTGGTTCGAATTTGAGGATAACCACATAAACACAAAGATAGATAGAGACAGAGAGACAGAGGAGAGAGAGAGAAAGAGAGAGAGAGACAGTGAGAGAGAGAGAAAGAGAGAGATAGAGAGAGAAAGAGAAAGAAAGGAGGCTTCTGAGTAACCTAAAATGGTAGAATGGAGGCAAATAGAAACACAAACAGAGAGGAACAGGAATAGCGAGGAATAGCGATTGAGAGATAGGGAAGAAAGGAAACTTGGGACTAAATAGATGACTGAAATGCACGATTCGCTCAAGCTCAAAAGGAGGTTATTGAAAATGCTAGCGTTGTTACGACGTATTGTTCAATGGTGAATGTAGGAATATAAGAATAATAATTCATATTGATCGCTGGATCTTTTGATAGGTAGCCACAAAAACAAAATTAGATTTTTCTTCTTCTTTTTTTTTTTTTTTTGAAATATCGAAAATTTGATATTCGCTGTCCAACATATAGATGGAATGATAGATAGAAAGGAAGATAGATAGACGGATAATAATATAGATGATTGGGTGCATAGATAGGACACATTGGATGCATAGATAGGGAACATAACCCTGGACAGCAGAATAATAATTTTATAACATAGAGCGCTCGATGAAGCCACGCCTACTCTTCACGCTTGTAAAAGACTATCAAACTAAGCACATTTGCACTAGATTTTTTAAGTCAACAAATGTTGCGCTCTCACGAATGTACCTTTGTTTCCTTTGGTGAGAATGAAGACTGCGATGGTCTGCCCCTTCTTCTATTTCTCTCTCTCTCTCTCTCTCTCTCTCTCTCTCTCTCTCTCTCTCTCCCTCTTTTTTTTTGTATTTTGTCTCCTAAGTTTTGCATCGACCTTTTTTTCCTACTCAAGCAAAATTTCAACAATCGATCTATATAGTCCTCATACTCCGCAGTCTGAACTAACTATACATCGGGAAAACCCAGTCCAAGAACCGTTTTTGCCCCTGGTGCACGCAGGCTGGGACATTTTTGAAAAGAGCTGGTCAGTAAAGATCTCACTCACAAAGAACTCTGATGTTGACTGACTCGAGTCAGGTCTGGTCTCTCGTGTGTCCGCCCCTTGCCCTCCAGTAATATCGCCATCTCCGAGAGTTGGTCCGGGAAGTTTGAACAAGCCTTGGAGTTTGATGAGCCGCTCTCGCTCTAGCTTGGCTTTCGTAGCTCCGAGTCAAGTGGCGATCAAGCAGTTTATTCTGCGCTAGCAAATACCACTGTCACGGTTTCCATCAACTATATTTTTTCTGGTTTTACAGGTTTTAGGATCAACACGATAAATCAACAGATGACATAATCACGCCCATTATGCATGGATTTTTCCGATCGCTCATTGGCTCCGTAAGTCTAGGATATAGATATGATTGGATGCCGGTGCAGCTCCCCTTTCCTTTCGCTTTCGTTTCCGTTTTCGCTATGGGCCCCGTTACCATACGGCCTCTTCTTAGTATTGAGGATGCTTAGTAGCTCTTTGAGCTGACATGCAGGTGGAGTGCGGTTCAAATCTTGAGTCATCGTGTTCTTCAAGGACTTTTCGAGAAACATTGAACCGAAGACCATAACTATTTTTTTTATTTTATGGACAATTAGGTATAATGTTTGTTTTCAATGTTTCAATGTTTTAGATCTGTTAAAGACATCAGCGAACATGACCCTCAATAACTTTACGTTATAAGCTCCCTTGATGTAAAATTGATCCTAAAAGGGGATTTTTCTCTCCCAACCACTGGTTGTTCAACTTTTAAGAATGCCTGTGTCCGCCTCGACTTCTCATTTCGTCCATTTCCCCACATATTTATATCTCTTTCTTGTCCATCTGCTCGGTTCACACTATCGATGCCAAAAAATCTACAACTACACACAGAGTCGTGCCCCTTGGAAGTTCATCTTTTAATGTTTATGCTGCATAACTATCTTTGAATAGTCTAAAAACGTATTTTTGCAGACTTTAGAAGTCAGGAAGGCAGAAACCAAAAGGTTTAAACGACAATTGTAATACTCTTTAGAATAAACTTAGACTTAGATTTTCTCCGAAGATGTTATCTTTTTCCATCTCAGTTTAAAGTTTATATTTATAATAAGGCTGATAATGACAATAAAATTATAGTTCCAGATTAAGATTTGATATTTAAGTAGTAATGAGTTTTTATGTTTTCAAAAAATCCTCATTTTATGTACGGTATCATAGGTTTCCAGGAGAACCTAGCCCCAAGACTGTGTAAGCAACTGAGATTTGAAAATGAAAACCCTTCCTCGCCAATTCAGAGCCAACAAACTGAGCTATCTACCTCCCATTGAGAACTGTAATAGTACGCTTAAGTGCAATGCATTATGGTATTAAGTGGGTTTTCCTATCAAAATAATGCGAAATGTTATTACGTTTAACGGTAATTTAAAAATATTGTTGAACAGTGCGCAAACCGCCGTTTTATAAACTACCATCTCTTATAAGTAATAATCTATGGCGAAAGAATACACCAGAAAGGAAAATTACGCTTATGAACACAAATACATAAGGCGATTTATAGACATTGAACTAAATCACCCTTAAATGTAAAAGAAACACTGTAGGCCTCTTGGAACAGGAAGGAAGAGATGGTTCAGTGTTATCATAACCCAGTCGAGTAATTTCGTGTTGTTGTTTTTTTTCAGTTTTTTTATGCCGTAGTTTTCAATAATCACCAAATCGTCTAAGGTGCAATAAAATGTATGGATATATCCCTTATTTTCCTTGCCCTTTTAGAGCGTGCACTCAATGGCACATATAGCGAGAACCCAAAAACTCGTATTCGCACTTAGCAGGCCTTATCTCTCGCACCGGCAGCAATCAGTGGCTCAAAGTGCGTTCTGAAATTGATGCAACTATCAAGATAAAAACTAACATTCATAGTCAAAACACAAGGAGGCTATCGCACGCTTCCTAGAAGCAAGGAAGAGTACAACTGATTGGAGGTAGCAAATTAAAAAAAAATGTGCAGCTAAATGTACATGATGTTTTTATCATCCAACGAGCAAAATAGATAATTTCGTGGACGGGTCTCCACAGCGGGATGTAGTAGTGGTGGTAGTAGTAGTAGTACTAGTAGTAGTAGTAGTAGTAGTAGTAGTAGTAGTAGTAGTAGTAGTAGTAGTAGTAGTAGTAAAAAAAAACGCCACCACAAAAGATGGTCTCGAACCCGAACTTCCTGCGTCTGGAACCGATGCTATCAGTATCACGATTCCCTAAACGCAATATCAGCAGAGAAATATAGGTCCCTGGGTACGCTAGCTCAGTCGGTAGAGCATGAGGGTTTTAATCAAAAGTTGCCAAGTTCGCATCCCGGTAAGCTTAATCAGTTCCTTGCTGGTTGGTATCAATAATAATGATAATATTAAAGCGCATTTATATGGCAGTTTTCGATTTGTGTTTCTCAAAGCGCAATACAACGGAGGCCTTGCGAGAAAGGATCCCATAGGGAAATCAAAGACGTACCGACAAAGTTATATCCTAGACTCACGAAGCCAATAAATTAAAATCGTTATTATGTCAAACATAATCTCTGTATGAGCCGCAAGGCCTGTAATGTGACAATGAAGCAAGAGTTGAGTCGAGTTGAGTTGGTTTAACGTCCAACTTTAGTACTATATAGGCTATATTGTAGACGTGTCCTACCCCAGGGCCAACAAGCGAACTAGAGAGAGAGAGAGGAAGAGAAGAGAAAAGAGAGAAGAAGAGAGAAGAGAGAGAAAGAGAGAGAGAAGAGAGAAAGAAAGAGAGAGAGAGACTATCAATAATGTGGGAGAACGTTAATAGATATCCCCTCTACAAGATGTTAATCTTTGATACCGTCTACGAGATTAGAGTAATAACATGTTGTGTCTATAGACTTCAAGGGAATCAGGTGTTTCCTAAAAAACAAAAGGTGGGCCAGACGTTACAATGTGGAGGTTTATCGCTTTAATTGCCCCCTTGTTATATACATGTATACTACTGTACCTGGAGAAGCATATGCTACTGAAGCATTGGACTGACAAGAATATGAAGTACGAGAGTTTGGCAAGGAATCAATGAAATGAACACTGGTGTGGTTACGGTAGTGAGAAAGGGAAAAACAGAGAGAAATAAAAGGGAGAGAGAGAGAGAGAGAGAGAGAGAGAGAGAGAGAGAGAGAGAGAGAGAGAGAGAGAGAGAGAGAGAGAGAGAGGAGTGGAGAGAGAGAGAGAGAGAGATATAGATAGAAATACAAAGTAACAAAAAGAGAGTCTAAGGGAGATGGAAAATGAGAAAGGTAAAAAAAAAGAAAGGTGTAAGAAGTCAAAATAAAATAAAACAACACTAGAGCGAATGCAGTTTATTACCAGCATGTTATTTTTCAATTAGCCAAAGTGTTAACTTCATGCACTTGCACCAGAGACGGTCTATAAAAATTTTCTGATTGCACCTTGAATAATTCAACATAGTTAAAAAAAGATTTGAACGTTGTAGATGTCATAATTTCTCTTCACATCATTATTAGATCTATAATTAAAATGATTAACTGACTTTGTTATCTACGACATAAGCTGACGATTGTTAACAGTCGCCTTATTATTTTTTGTGTGTGTGTTGTTTTTGGTAAATGCAAACCTACTCGACTTTTGCTTAGTTTATTGTGGAAATTTTGTTTTTTGCTTTTTCTATAATGAATTGATTCATACTTTTTAACTGCACTTTGAATTCCTTTTATATAGTTTATAATAGTTAGAAAAAGGGTGTAAATAGTTTCACCGTGAATTTGAAGAAATTACGGCAATTGAAGATCGTTCTAACGTTTCTTTTTCTGAGGCATACACATGTATTCGTCTTTTACTAAGTTCTTTGTTTTGCATTTAATCATTTTACATACAATTTTTTAGTAGTAAAATGTAGTAAAAACTCATTGTGAATGTAAAGTAATTACTTTTTTCGCATAACACTACAGTCTTTTAATACGTTTTTCTCTAACACTTCAGAAGAGACCTGGCCCATGTTTTAAAGATTATTAAAGAAGTATAAAAATACGTTGCAACAGGTGCGCAATTGTACAGCTAAGTTTTGTTTAGTTGTAGTTATTACACCTGTAGTTTTGGATTATCATAACATGTCGCTGTTATCTTGATTTCATGCATTGTGCTCTAGATTTCATGAAAAAAAACCTTTGGAGGGATATGGGGGCACCTAGTAAGAATGAAAGCTTATAGGTGCTGTTAAGATTACAGGTAGTACCTGTCAACGCAAATGATGTGAGTGAGTTTAAACCATATGTTTTGCCTAAAAGTTTTTAAAACTTTGCTTTGCTCATAAGAAGATTTTACCTGATCTTGGTTGTTGTTTTTTCTTAGTGGCACGAAAAGCAAAACATGTCAAAACAGTAGGAGAGACCTAGAGAGAGAGAGAGACAGAGAGAGAGAGAGAGGGAGAGAGATAGGGGTTAAGAGAGAGGGAGAGAGAGACAGAGAGAGAGAGAGAGAGAAAGAGAGAAAGAGAGAGAGAGGGGGTAAGAGAGACCTAGAGAGAGAGAGAAAGAGAGAAAGAGAGGGAGAGGGGGTAAGAGAGAGAGGGAGAGAGAGAGATAGATACGATTATCAAATTCCGCCTTTCATTCGACAATGCTTTCAAATATTTACAGTTACTTATCATTACGTTGCTTCTGTTTTTTTATTAAACTCTTATACACACATTTCCCTAAATTAGTGTAAATGGGCTGAACCTGTTTTCCCCTGTAACGTTGAAAGAATGCTTGTGTTGGTTTATCTGTAACCTTTGGCTAACGTAAACCGGATCCTACATTATTTACACAACCTGAGAATCCCTGGATAGCACCAGAGACTGGGGGAGATCGTGATTTGATACTGACATCTGAGCATTGAAAGTAAGCATGCTAGTTTTTTTCAAATTAATTTTTAGTTATATGACTGCATAACCTTGTTGAAACGGTTCATCTCGCACGTTTTTGTTGTTTTTGTAATAGTTGTTTGCAAGAAAAGAAAAAAAACAGCTTTTTATAATGTGAAATTTTACTTTAGTAGCAGATTTTGATTAAAATTTCCATGAGAATGGAACAGCCCTTCAAACCATAGCAGATTTCGATAAAAATGTCCATGAGAATGAAACAGCCCTTCAAACCTCGCGATGGGTATGGTATATTATCGTATTGGCCACTAAAGAAAGATATAAAAAAAACATGTCAAGTGCTCTGACAAATTAGGCACTTCCCCTAAAAACGAATGAGAAGATGACTATGTGCAGAAAATATAGTATTTTCTAAAAAATATTAATTTGAGAAGTAGGTGCTCAATACAGCCACTTAAAAGATAATGGAAAGAAAATAAATAAAAAAGCAGGGAAGAGTGGGGTACGGCCGAAATTAGAAATTGGAGAGAGAGAGAGAGAGAGAGAGAGAGAGAGAGAGAGAGAGAGAGAGAGAGAGAGAAAAGACGGACAGGTAGATGAAGAAAGAGGAGTTCATAAGTAGATAGAGAGATAGAGAGAGTAGAAGAAAGAAGGAGATATAGAGACAGTAACAAAGAGAGAGGTTGAAAAAGAAGGGGACAATGGGGTATAGCCGATTCCAAATGTAAAAATCAATGGACTTTACATAAAATCGAAATCGATACACAGATAAACAGCAAACACAGAAGAAAAACCGTTTGAACCCAAAATAAACACACACAAAAACAAAAAGGAAACAAAGAGACCAACAAGGCAACAACCCCCAAGGCAAGGACGGAAATTCACAATAAGGAATATGAAATGCAAAGTTTACGAGGAAAAATGGATAGATGTAGAGGTCCCATTGGGGAATGGGGCGGGAGAAAGTATACGTGAGTCTGTGCAAGTGTGTGTGTGTGTGTGTGTGTGTGTGTATCCACCGTTCCTTCCAGGCTGTTTGTTCTGGTAGCTTGGCACAAGGATCCCCGCTTTCCCTGGGATGAGCAGGCTGGGTTGTTGAGTAGGTCCATGGAGAAGGTCCATAATGCTTGTCTCTTGCAGACTCAGGAATTAGCCCTGGGTCCACATGCCCTGGGGACCACACCAGAATGGGACGGTGGAGGGCGATGGCAATCTCAAACATTCTGTGTTGAACTTGAATACTGGTACACGGTACCCATCTTAGCATTGTGAACACGTACATGCAGTAGTTCAGTCTCCAGTGATTTTGGTACTTCAGAGAGTATTACGATTTCTAGCTGTAAACGTGTCTTTTTGTTTTGTTTTCATTTTTTGTTGTTTTTTGTGTGCTCGAACGTTTGTTCACACATAGGGTTGCTTTTAAAGCGATGGGCCATAAATTTTAAAAGGCTTTTGGTGAGATATTTTATAATGCGAACATGTTAATCTACGAGGGTGGAAACTGCAGGTGGGATAAAGGTTTTGTTGAAGGCTTTTGTAAAGATAGTGAAAAGCTGTTTAGTAAATATTAGTAATTAACGAGTTCCTAACTTAAACATCCTTATACGTCAATTGAGCAAGCTTTCATTTTTCGATTATTAAAAACTAAGGGGGAAGAAGAGCCCGCTATGAAGCAAACAGAAAAGAAAAACAAAGTTAATGGTGGAAAAAAAAAGATATTAAAGATTATGATATAGAGTGGCACTTCGTCTTTATTTAGATTTCGATCGCAAATGCATCGGTTGTCATGGGATTTGGATGCATCTTGTTAAATCCGAATGAAACTTTTTAGGAAGTACTCATTAAAGATAAAAGTAATATTTTTTAAAAGCTCGTTTAAAAATGGTTTACTAAACCTTGAAGAAACTATACATTTATCAAAATTTAAATAGAAAGACTGCCCCCTTTTATAACTAAATGAAAAAGCTCTATAAATCCAAATAGAGGAATCAGGAATTTAAGTTACAGTTTTAAAACCGGCAATCAAGAACAGAAGAGGTAGTAACAAACAAAAAAACAAACAAAAAAAGTTCGTAACTTTTAGAGTTTACCGGAGGTTGTCATGGTAATAATATGTAAATAAATGTTTTAAAAATGTTTCACAAAACTTTCCTAAGTCCTTGAAATTTGCCTACTAGGCTTTTTTAAGTCATACCACCAGTGACAAATTTATTGATTTAGTCCTCTTTCGGACTGGGCATAACATTAAAAGGCTGCTAGTCCAATTCAATTAAGGCTATTGGTATAACAGTTTGTTTTACGGCACTTCAGCGCCGTATCGGCTATATATTTATAATTATAACAAATTTAGCTTTAAATGTTAATGAAAAGAGTCATTGGTATGGCAAACATGTACCTTAAGCTTTAGTCTTCATGTAACAGTTGCCGCTATCTTAATTTAAAGTTCAGCTTTTGCTGTTATATCCCTATATGGCTGCATGATAATGAGGGTGATGAGAATAAAAATTATAATTTGACATTTTATTTCAATTGAATAAGAGAGAAGAGAGAGAGAGAGAGAGAGAGAGAGAGAGAGAGAGAGAGAGAGAGAGAGAGAGAGAGAGAGAGAGAGAGAGAGAGAGAGAGAGAGAGAGAGGAGAGAAGACAAGACAGACAGACAGACAGACAGACAGACAGACAGACAGACAGACAGACAGACAGACAGACAGACAGACAGACAGACAGACAGAGAGAGAGAGAGACAGAGACAGACAAACAGACAGACAGACAGACAGACAGACAGACAGATAGAGAAAGAGAGAAAGACATACAGGCAGACAGACAAACAGGCAGAAACAGACAAAGAGAGACAGGCAGGCGGAGAGAGAGAGAGACAGAATGTCAAACAGACAGATAGAATGACAGAGAGACGGAATGGCAAACAGATAGAATGACAGAGAGACAAACAAAGACAGAGACAGAGACAGACAGAGAGACAAAGACAGAGACAATTTTGTGTTCTGTCATGTAGAGACATAAAGATGATACTTGGATTTCTGTTTTAGCCGGTCACATAAAACTAACACAGATCCCACCAGTAGGGTACATAATTGAACAACCGTAGGTTTCGAACCGGGGACCTCCCAAATAAGAGAAATACGCGTATACCATTTAGTGATGTACACGGCGCTCTAATTGGTGTTGGAAATCTGGAAATACAGAGTTGAAGACATGACTGTGCATTTCCAAATTTCCTGCAGCGGGGGACGCGGTGACCCTGGGGTAGAACATCGGCTTCCGACGCAGGAGATCCGTAGTTCGAGCCTGGAGATTTCGCTCTGGTTGGATCGATGTCAGTTTAATGTGACCGACTAAGACAGGAGTCATGGTTTCCCCGCCCAGTCTCATGTGTGACAGGGCATAAAATTGTCAGACGTCTTGGGGCCCATTCACAATATAGCGTATATAGTGCTGTTGTTGGACGTAACGCCAACTCAACTCAATCTCCTGCAGTTTTTACTGATTTTCTTAAATATTTCCTCGTTTTAACGATATTTTTCATAAAGAACGCTGAGAGAGAGAGAGAGAGAGAGAGAGAGAGAGAGAGAGAGAAACTCGTATCATTTCATATCGAAGAGTTGGTATTCTAGAGTAATACGGTTCTTAGCAAAAGGTCAAACGACAGTTTTTGGATTACTGAAAAATCCTTTGGAAAAAAGCCTTAGTTCCAAAAGGTTGCGCTTAAAGTATAGGGAGGTAAGTAGATAGGTTAGGACAGTTTAAGAGGAATGGAGAAGCTGAAAAAATATAAATATTAAGAGAAGGCGGAGAGAGTGTTCATTTGTACTCAAGGAGACAGAGAGAACAAAAAAGGAGAGCAAGATGATACAAAGAGATACACCCAGATAGATAATAATATAGATAGATAGAGAGAGAAAGAGAGACAGAATATAAGCTGAAACAAAAAAGATAACAGTAAGCAGAGCGAGTGACTAAGAGACAGACAGAGAAATAACGAAAAAATTATAGACAGCCAAAAAGAACGACAGAGTGGACTTAACCTCTGCACCTCTAACAGTATGATATCACTACATTAGAAAAAAAAGATAAAAGGCGGTTTTAGGCTACAAACAAACTGTGTTACTGGAATAAGAGACATGTCTAATTTGAATTTATAATCTTAAATCGATTAAAAAAAGCAGTAACGGGATATTTAATTTCAACTTTTCAGTTTTGTGCATCAATGGTAAAATTATACTTTTTAAAAAATCCAATGAAGAGAGAGAGAGAAAGAGAGAGAGAGAGAGAGAGAGAGAGAGAGAGAGAGAGAGAGAGAGAGAGAGAGAGTGAGAGGGATTTTTCCAAATAATTATTATTGCACCCACGAGACGATGTATTTTGTTTATATCTATTTTATGTTTGTCCTTCTCAATCGACTGTCGGCATTTCGGTCTGACTTATATTATAACTACTTTTTTTTGCGAAGCCCACCCACACGAGATTGGCAAAATTAACAATTTATGCCGCAATCTCACATTACAGATGATTCAAAAGGTCCATCAACGTCAGAACGTTGTTAAAATTATGACTTATAAGGAACATTGGACTTCCACCAGTTGATTTTGAATCGGCCACTGTCGACACGAAATGTCAGGAACTAATTTATGAAAATTGGAAATTTTGATATTCCATTTCACAGCTTGTCAACCCAGACGTCAGCTAAAGTGACTTATTATTAACAACAAAAAATGTCTATAGTGAAGGACTAATACGAGTAACATTTAGGTCGAATTTTGACTGACTGCGTTTTTTTGTGTGTGCGATATCTAGGTCGTCGATTTATCTGTCGAAAAGGGATCGCTATAAAATTGTTTCATTTAGTTTCGATTTATTTAATAATTTTCCTTAGTGTAAGGTCAATGAATGTAAATAATATTATGGTTAAGTTGCTGATTTCATTCGTGTTGGTTGTGGAATTAAAAAATTCCTGTGTATGTGTGTCTCTTTCGGCATGGCTTAATGTGGAGCAAGAGGGCATTATATGACACTGTAGTATTAAATCAGTTAAATCGACGGATACATAGAGTGCTATTATAAGTATGGCTTGTTCTCTTCGCGTTCTTTCTTTCTGTCCATCACCGAGTCTCTCTCAGTCTCTCTCTCAGTCTCTCTGTCAACCTGTCTTTCAATCTGTGCCTATCTCTCACTTGCCATTTTACGCACGTATGTGTGCCTCTGTCTCTGTGCTTTTGTATGTATCTGTGAATGTGTGTATGTCTGTCTGCCTGTCTATCTGTCTCTCTGTCTCTTTGTAACTATTTAGCTCTCTCTCTCTCTCCCTCTATTTCTATCACTCCTTCCATTTCTCTATCGATTAATCCATTTAACTAGAAATACATTATACATCCAGTCCTTTCTCAGTTTGACCGCTTACATTAGCCGATATTTCCCCTAGAGAGTTTAACAATTTCATACTTTTTAACTGCACTTTGAATTTTTTTGAAATGCTCTTGTGTACAGTTTCAAAAAACAACAACTCAAGAACCGTTCACTGTGGCTGCATCCTTGCGTACACTCAGTGCTATTAGAACAGCCCCATTAACTTAAGTTGTATGTGTAGCTAAGCTTGTAGCCCTGTTGATCAGCTACAAAGAGATAATTATGTGCTTGGAATCTCAGATTATGTTTCTTACTATGTTTTTGAGAGACTTAGAGTATGCAAGTCTAATCTGTATTTTACACACCTTATCATTTTTATGTTTGTTGTGTGACTGCCATTTATTCTAATAAATGTAAATCAAAATCAAGCTGGACATTTTTCTATCCTTAAAGAGGCGAAAAGTACACATTTTTATGAGAGATTTCATGAGTTTGTAGCCATTTATAATTTTCTGTTTTACATTAAAATCAGCCGACCTTTATGTACTTGTCAAGAACATAATGTTGCTGGACTAGACTCATATTGAGTTTCAGTGATGTGTCTTAATGGCTTATAATAAAAGAGGTTTTCCATTTGTAGGGCTTTTAAAATTGGCTCATTAGGTATTTCAACATTTAACCAATTATAAGAGAACAGAAACGGCTTATGTATTATGTTTGAAACATAGTTAGAAAAATCTGAAGCACGCAATATCCATATTTACCTCCAGATTTCCTGATACGAGGCTCACAAGAATAAGCTTGGTTTTGCTTAGCGGTGCAATAGAAACCACCCTCTAAGACGTTAGTGTGTCTTTATCAATGTGTCGCCATTAACATAGACAGAGAGAAGCAACAATAACCCCAAACTCTCTACCAAACTCTATCCCCAACTACCATAAACCTGAAGTTTCTACAATTACTTATTCATGACCCAAGTTTTTGCCAATGCCGCTGTCCAAAGCCAAATAGCCTGATGTCGGAGGTATGGCCCTGTCCAATTATATTGAAAAAAGAACAAAAGAAAAATGAGAAAAAGAACATGAGTGGTATGAAGGTTTTGAATACGGTAAAAACACTTAGACTGTGAAGAAAGGGCAGTGAGGTATTACCATTTCCACTAAATTTTAATTGTGAAAAGAGACAATGAAAAAGGAGTTACCTTAATATTGAAACGAGAGAAAAGAAGTAGAGGCATGTCGCCATTTCTTCTATATTGAAAACTAGAAAGGCAGTTAGAAATATATACGAGTTCAACGCATAAACAAAGGAAAGCGCAAAATCAATATTGCGGTAAACTCGATAATGAAAAAAAAAACACACTTGCATGCACAACTTCAGCCAAAAAGTGAACGTTTCAAATGTATCGCACCCTTAACGTGAGAAGCAGAGAAAAATTGGAAATTTTGCACAGGGGGGAAAGCGTTAAATGTTGAATGGTAATTTGCATTGCAAATCAATACACATGATGGTTAGAACATGAATATGAACTTGAATCAACATACTATTTCAGCACTTGGTAACGCCTTGCATAATATTCTATTATGATATTCCCTGATCAATAGTACAGTAGCTCATTTCCATTCGTTTACATGCTTAGCAGAGTTGGGGTTTTCCCTATAAACACTCCTTTTAGTCAGGTTTTTATTTTATTTTTTTATTCACGCAAAAACTGATTCAATTTCACGCATAAACTATGCGGTGTTATTGAGTAATAGGAGTTGGCTGGATTGGGTTGAATTGAGTTGGTTACTTAATGTCTGATCTCAACACCTTATACACTATACTATGAACGGAACCCTATACTGACGTCTGACAACTGCATGTGCTGTCACACATGAAACAGGGCGCGGGGATCTGGATTTCCATCCCAGCTAAATTTGGCGGAGGATGAACTGTAAAGTATTGATAAAAGCGTTCGTGTTATTGTTTTCTAATCCGTAGCGTTACACAGTATCTACCTCTGTATTTTAACACTCTTGCAATAAAAATTAACAACGACAAATGAACTTGTCAGAGAGAGAGAGAAGAAGCAAGCGAAAATCTGGACACAGCCAGAGATCGACAGATAAGACGAGAGACGAACAAGAAAAAAAAACTACATGCGAACATGAATTTTCTTTGAGTCGTCTATTTGCCTTGCAAAGACAAGGTTTCATAAGTACCAAGTCGTGGTTAAATTAGAGCTCGTTAAAAGCAGATCCGAGTGCAAAGACTTAGGACAGTTGTAAGCTACCGCGACGTTGTACTTACTACCAAAGTGTAGTAATTGCATCGGTACTGAAAGCTTAGATTCTGGACTAAGAGTACTTATGTAATTTTGAGGTACCATTTTGTCCAGTCTCTACCTAAAAAAGGGGCCGGGCTAACCACTCCTCCACCCACCACCACACATTATAATAATCACTGTTTGAAGCAGATAATTATCCGAGCTGAACTGCATTAACTGAGACGTTCGTTAATGATAAAAGTGAGGTGTTATCCCTTCTTCTAATCCATCTCATCCATCAAGTGCCGGACTTTGTAGCGTTGGCGATCACAGCCTTACACACTTCCTGGTCCTTAGCTGCTTTCAATGCCTCAACAACATTTCTCCACGCTTAGCCATTTCGTTAGCTAGACAACATCAAGCAAGAGATTCATTAATTTTTTACTCTGCTCATTATATTTTTATCATACATTTTCTATTAATCCATTTTTCTGACTGTTGCCCTTTGACTTAAATGTTGTTGGGTGTTGTTGTTTTTTTTGCTTATTTTTTTAATGTGCTTATTTCTTGCACGGTCGTTTCTAGCCTTTGAATTATTTTAGAAGTATTAAAAAAAAGACGATCTCCCACCGTTAATCAACATCATAATGCACAGCTACAAAAAAGTCCCATAAATTCTCATATTCTAAAAGAAAATGTGTGTGTACATGACATTAATTGCACATTGGTCTTAAAGAAACATTGGATTCCTGCAATGTCTGTGGACATAAATTTACAGATTAGAACCTCTTATCGGAGTTGAATTCTCAGTCCAGCGTGAGGCCAGCTCAGAGCGGATTAAATTCCGAGGAAAATCACAAATGGCCGCCCAATGGCCGCGAAGAACAACGCTCTTCTGTGTCCTGAGTGCATCAATACTAGATGAGATTTGGAACTTCACATAAAGAGGAGGAACTCGGTCATGACAAAATGATCTAGACGGTATAGGGTAGTTCTTAGTGGCTCCCTTTCTCCCCGTTCTCGCTGTCTGTCGTGTTATATTCCCGAGATAAAGTAGGATATATTGGTTCCTGATTATTACCCTGGCTCAGGGTCCATCTATATTTTGATACCCCGCGGAGTAAAAACTGGGTGTCGGTTTATTATGATATATCCTGGTTAAGATTGCAAACAATCTTCGTTTGTATCGTCTTTTTGGGTCAGCATTTTTCTTCTCCTTTGTAATCGCAGGCGTCGTGTGTTGGTGCTGAGGTACAGAGGTAGCGCGCTCGCCTCGGGATCTATCAATAATAAACAAAGACAAAACCATTGCCAGGAAATGACTAATGAGTTCAATAGATTTTAGACTATAATGATTACTGGTGTAAAAGAATGAAAGGACGGATGTGCCATGCTACGAGGTCTGACCACATCCGACTACCGACTGTCTGTAGTGTTTTTCCTGGTATTGATAAATAACTTGACTAAGTTCATAGAAAATAGTTCCTGGTCGATTCTGAGGATTTAAACTGAGAACCGTGTTCTTGAAATCATACTTGGATGAAAATAATTTAAATTTTTAAAATGCAGTAAAGTGTAATCTATGGTTAGTTTTACCCTATGTTACTAGAAGAATCATATGACGATTTGTTTTTAATTTTATTTGGGGGGGGGGGGCGTGCAACTGATATTCGAACCTCAGACCTTAAGTTTAGTTTACCAAACTAACAAAGCTTATAATCTTATTTTGTATTGTTTTGCCTAGTAAAAAGATAATGTACAGAAGGTCTTGAAAACTCCTCAGCTTTTTCTGGCCTTTTCAGTAACAATATTATTTATTTCACACATGGCCGTTAGAGAAACACCAGATGCGTAAAACTAACAAACCGATTTCTTTTTCTATTTGATATTCCGACGCTTGCTTTGTCTCTGATGCTGTTATTAAAATAAACAGATAAAAAAAAAACTACGCATCAAAATCTGTTTTTCAATCGAGGATAAGATAACGGATGATGCTATAATACCTAATGGGGAATCCTTTTTTCTTCATTGGGTGACGGTTATTTTTCACTTCTTTGAAAAAGCAGTCTTTCATTCGCTCTGAAAGTCTATAAAAAGGCCAGACTTTGACATCGACACACACATTCCTTGTTTCTGTCTTTCTTCACAAAACGCTTTTTATAATCATAAGGTCTACCAAGACCAATGGCTATTCAATAGTTTATTACAATGTTTTATTACTCTTACTACACTTAAATTTCGTTAAGAATCTCACGAGAACAAGAATTTACCACATGGGATTCGAACCACGCACCTTCCATGTAATTATCCCAGTCTATAGTACATGCATAACTTAAGATCCCTCTAGCGCTCCAATACTACACGTCGATAGGGTCGTGTTATTAAGACCTAGACTGACCCAGTAGACTGACTACGGGCCCCTACATGACCCCTTCATCTCTATGCAAATACAGCCGTACCAGGAAGATAATAACACTGGGCCAGTAGGGGTGGTTGTTGTTGAGTTGGTTTAACGTCCAACACCAGCACTATATAGGCTATATTGTCCAGAAGGGTTGGTCGGAGAATGTGAAGTGCTCTCTCTTATTTCAAAGTTTCCTAGTTTTCAAAAAAAAAAGGTCTATACGTCGACGGGACCTCAGAGCGTGATATCTGGGACTTTGTCGATTACATTATAATCGACCAAACCTGCAGGATAAAAAGACACTTTTTAACACTGTTTAATATGACATAATGATCATAATTCTTTTATTTTTTTTTTATTTATTTTTTTATTTTTTTTTATTTTTTTTTGGGGAGGGGATGAGGGAGAGAGATAGGAGGGTTATTATATCAAGACTAGATGGTTTCAAATATGTCAAGACAGCGTTGCACTAGGGCAGTTGCACTGCACTGGAAAGTTACAAATAAAGAGTATTACTGGTTTATGTTTAGTTAACATTAATTTTTTCAAGTATAATAAGAATAATACACAATTAACCAGAAGGCGCTATGTGTTAGTT
>RQTK01000425.1:214537-244687 GCA_003991915.1 Elysia chlorotica
CTTTGTCTCTGTCTCTGTCTCTGTCTCTCTCTCTCTCTCTCTCTCTCTCCTCCCCTCTATTTCTCTATCTCTCTCCCCCCTTCTCCCTGCTGCTCATCGCCACTATCCGCCCATTGCAGCCCGTATGCCAGTGTGCTGGAACCCGAGATGTCCTGGTTATGAACGCTTAGGCTGGAACACAACAATCCCTCCATCAAGGCGCTGTTTACGAGTGCACTCGAGTGACCCACTCGCTCACCCTGACATATCCAGAGATTTGCCGCGATTCCTCCAGCTTTGGCGATGCTCACAATTTATTTCTATAGAGTCCCCGTGGGTTTCCCTCACTTGAACGTATCTATAAAGCTCCGTTCTATGTACCAGACCTTCTCGATCTGTACAGACAGGTCATGTCGCCGATGTAATCGTACTAAAATAATCTGTGTAAAATAAGGAACACTTGTCTCTTTCTATTTAATTGCAAAATCGAAGGTATTTTAACAATAACAAAGGATGGGCCACGCGGGGCTAGATGAAGGGGTCTAATTATAGGATTAAAAAAAACAACAATTCAAATGTACAGTTCCTATATTCTTTCAATTAATCTATACTCTTGGCAGATATTGCTTTGTACATTTAAAGAGTTTTATGAAGATACCTGAGTGTCTCAACAGCAATATCTTATAAGTCCTACGTTACATAATTTCTAAAGAATCCGTGACGATGCTACCTAGAACTCGAACTAGAGCGATCACAATAATATTAAGCTATTTGATTGTGTTTGTGGAAAAGTACAGGCCCATCTTAGCGATGAACATGTTTGGGCAAGAAGGCTTTAATGAAGCGGACAACTTCAACATTAAAGAATAAGTGTTTCTCTGGATAAAACATCTAAAATAGCAGCTAGCATCCACCCAGTGCCCCTTCTGCTTTTGTTTGGCTTTTCCTCGCGTTTAAAATGAATTCAGTGTTCAAATGATTGTAATGCGAGTTTTTGCTTGATCAGTTTTGAGGACATAATTGTTTTTGTTGCTGTTTTTTTTTTCTCTTCGGGGTTGACGAACCCTTCGTCGCTGTTAACATGACAGGCTGATTTCAGCGTGTTACACAGAACACTTCACAGATCGTGGCATACAATGATTCAATCTGGCTATTACATCCTATCTTTCTCTCTGTCTCTCTGTCTCTCTCTCACTCTCTCTCTCTCACTCCCCCGCCCCCCCCCTCCCCCTTTATGTCTGCCAATCGTTCTTATGCTCTCTCTATATTTTTCTCTCTATCTTTCTCTTTCTGTCTCTCGCCTTCTCTTTCTTTCAAAATTTCTTTCTTTCTCGATCTGTTTCTTTCTCTATCTCTTATTCTCTCTCTCTCTCACTCTCTCTTTTTATCTCTCTCTCTCCCTCTCTCTCTCTCTTTATCTCTCTCTCCCTCCCCACTCTCTGTCTTTCTCTCTTTCTGGCATGCCATTACAACCGACAGGTAGCGCTGTAACTCACAAGCAGGCAGCTCGAAGTTCGGAGATTTTCTCTTAAAACAACAAGACTTTAAGTTTGATTGGCGAACATCCCAGATACATTCCTGTGGCTTTACAGGATAAACTGTGCAATGATTCAAACCATCCAGTACCCCTTTTCATACTTTTGTATGGCTTCCTCTTTGTTTTTGTTCTTTGTTGTTTTTGTTGTTGTTGTTGTTGTTGTTTTGTAGCTTAACCCGTAACGCAACTCAACCCAAAATCTTAGATCTTTACAGTGTAAGGATTTTTCAAATGGCTTGAGACAAGTACATAGCTTTCCCTTCTGGCTCGTCAACCATTCGCTGCTGTTTACGCCTCACGTTACGCCACACGTTGATTTCTCTGCTTCACCGAGAACTGATCACCCCCTGTGTACACGTTGATTTCTTCGCTTCACCGAGAACTGATCACCCCCTGTGTGATCTGCAGAGATGCGGTCTCGCTTTAACATCTTGTTTCTGAAAGACCGTTGAAAACCACACACCATAACCTTTCCACTTTTTCCTTTTACTCGGCCCAGCATTGGCTATTAACTTACGGCTTTCTATATCATGAGCCCGAAATAAATTATTAGACATTTTGATTTCGTTAGTTTTGTAAGTCTCGTTAAAATTGTTTTGGGTGAAATTAATAGTTTTCTTTCAAAGGAAGTTTTGTTTCTCTTTTCAAAGCCTGACTTTGGATATCTACTCTACCTTTGAAGTTTTTTCCAACATACTATTATCACACTTACGCATTTGTTACCAGTTGGAACCCCATCTTTTTGGAAAATATAGAATATAATTTTTCTCTACACAAACCATTTTGACTAATTTTGTTCACCTTTTCAATTCTCGTTGGTAAAGTTCCCTTAACAAAAAGGGATTATAGCACCCCCGCCCCCTTTCCAAACCAGAGGGGTACCCAAATTTCCCCCGCTTTTCAAACTTCACACAATGCTAGTGAGCCGTATTGATTCCTACACACGTTGGGCAAACATTTCTTTTTTTTATTGTTTACAAGTGCCCCAAAGCATTTCTTTTATCAAAAGCTTCGGATCGAGAGTAATTTCTGCTGTAAAATTCCTTTGAGAAAGTTACAGCTCCAGTAGCAATAATATTGCTATTTTAAAGGCACGAGCGGTATTGTAAATAAACAAATTAATTTCCGTTTCCTGCGAGCTCCTTTCATTTTATTCTATTTGCTTATTTGCTCGGAATCTTTTTATTTTATTCTATTTTATTATCTTTGCTCCGTTTCCTTGCTGATTCAACCTGTAATCAGCGTTGAGGCTGGCTGTTCGTGTTCTTTAATGTTTCTGCAGTCCAGACATAATCATAAAATCTATAGCATTTTATCACAGACACCAAACTTTCTGTGCACAGAGCGGTGTTGGTTTGGCTATAATCATATTTTTAACAGCTCCCATATTTTTGCCTGAGGGCTCAAAGAAAAAACCCTCTTTGACAAAAATATCGACATGTAAAGTGTCAAAAAAGAAAGGAAAAGACAGAGTGAGACAAAGACCGTAATCTAAACTCGTTGGTCGACAGTACTGCCTAGTTAGTCAGCAATTTTTTCTACTTTACTGTTCAGATGTACAGAACACTACCATTTTCTCGTTTGGTTAGATATGTATTCCTTATCTAAGATTTATTTCCATCTCAATCATTTTATCTTGACTGTAAGCTGTGAGTAATGCAGAGGCTAAAAGGTTGCGTATCGAATACGGAACTGGTGTTTGCAGAGTGAAAAAAATAATCTCAGAGAAAAAAAAATCCTTCAATCTCTGAGTTGAGTTAAGTTGGTTTTAATGTCCGAAATCAGCACTACCTAGACTATATTATGGACGGGCCCCAAGACTGACGTCTGACAATTTTATGTGCTGCCAAACACGAGACAGGGCGGGGATGCCATGAATCCTGTCTCAGCCGGTCACATTATACTGACACCGATCCAACCAGTAGGAAGCGAAATCCCCAGGGTTCGAACACGGACCTTTTGCGTCGAGAGCCAATGTTCTACCCCATGGCCACCGCCTCCTACCCTTTTCACTCTCTCAAGTTTTATAGAAAATGAAAGTGGGGGAGAATGGAAACAGCATGCGGATTGTTTGTCTGATTGGGCCATTATTTTAGCGGTTAAGATAAAAGCGTTTCCATGCTCTGTGTTTGTTTTATGTTCTTACATCGTTACCAATGGAGCCAACATAGTTGTTTTTGCAAAGGTTCAGCAATGTTTGCTGTGAGATTCAAAGTTGCTCGTGATTGTGTTGCAGGTTGTCAAACCGAAAGTAAGGATGTTGATTATTAGCAGTGTTTGTTTTATCCAGTGTGTTTGGTTCGAAGCCTCGGTATGATGTCATTCTCCTCACCTCTGACGATAATTTCTATCCCTGCACAACGAACCAAGGTCTACGCAATAATTATATGACTGTTGTTCTATAATGGAAGCGATGAAATAAGACTGCTAAAATTAATACAGTCAAAGTATCAATGTCCAACATCAGCACTCTATAGGCTATATTGTGGACGGGCGCCAAGACTGACGTCTGACAGTTGTAAGTGCTGCCACAGACGAGTCAGGGCGGGCATACCATGACTTCCATCTCAGCCGATCCCATTAAACTGACACCAACCCAACCAGTAGGGAGCGAAATCGCCAGAGCTCGAACCACGGACCTTTTGCGTTGGAAGCCGATCTTCTTCCCCAGGGCCACCGCGCCCCCCGATAGATCCTAGTTTAAAAAATGTAATTCAGCTTTTGTCGGTTTTCCTCAAAACAAAATCAAAATTTCCTGCATAGATTTCTGTGTTAAATTCATTCCTTATGCCAGGAAGATTGCAGGCTAACGAACAGCATTTTTATAGCGCGCTCCGATAAAAAGGGCCTTGTTTCATGCCAATGAAATAAAAATGGTGCTATCGAAATCTTTTCTATGATTTCCCTCGCGTCACAAGTGACAAAATATCTCACAAATTTTGCCAGCTGCCAATCCGGGTTTTCTTCTATTGATTTTTTCACAAAACTCGCAGAAGCTTGAAATGCAAAAGAAAAAAAAACAAAAAAAAAACGCCACACTTTTCTCTCGAAAACATTAAAAGCTAAAGATTATAGTTCGGCCTGTGCCAAACTTCTTTTATCTGCATTGCAAATGTAATTGCCTTGTTCCGTTGGTGCCAGATGGATCCCGTGTAAGGGAAACAAAATTCCACCTCGGTAACACGCAACCAAAGTGCCCAATATTCAACTGTGTCAGTTTTTGTCTGATAGTGTATGTGAGTGTGATGTGTTCTTCGTTGTGCTATTTTTTCAACCTTTGTACTCTTTTTAACCTAATTATTTTTTTTCTTTTTTAATTTCTTCCTATTTGTCGCTTCCTTAAGAAATAAAAAAAACAGCACAATGTGTGAACGTAGGGTTTTCTAGTTTCTCGCGTTTTGATGGAGACCATGCAAATGGACTGTTGTGACACATTTTTGCATAACAAGGGTAATAAGGATCTTTTATTTTAAATTATTACCATGGTTAGGACAGAATAAGAGTATTTTTTGTGCAGCTAAAAAGCCTACTAGACTAAGAATGTAAACTGTTCTCACTATAACGGCTTTATTGTGCACGGGCCGCAAGACTAACATCGGACAATTTTATGTGCTGCCACACTCAAAACAGGGCGAGGAACGGGGATACCATGACTCCTTTCTCAACTGGTCACATTTAACTGACACCGATTGAACCAGTAGGGGATAAAATCGCCATGACTCGAACCAGGGACCTCTGTATATATCCTTTACTTTTAACCAACTATTTAATGCACAGTTTTTATATTTTTATCACTCAGAGAGCGAGGTGCGGTGGTTCTGTGGTAGAACATCGGCTTGCGACGCAAAAGGTCCAGGTTCGAGCCCTGGCGATTGCGCTCCTTACTGGTTTGGTCGGTGTCAGTATTATGTGACAGGCTGAGACAGAAGTCATGGCATCCCCGCCCTGTCTCATGTGTGGCAGCACATGAAATTGTCAGATGTTAGTCTTGGGGATCGTCCACAATATATCCTGTATAGGTCTGATGTTGGACGTTAAACCAAATCGACAATCACCAACCACTCAGAGAGATAAAGTAGTCATCGTTGCAACTATTATAATGTATTATCAGCCTTAGGACATCATGGGCACAATTAAGCCGTTACCTTGCTGACGTGACGTAATAACAAACTCTTCTCTCATCTCGACCTATCATATGCGAATTAAAAGTCTTAGGACGATTTGTAAGTTTCGCGACGTTGTACTTTCGACCCATTTTCTTTTTCAATAATTTTTTTTTTATTTTTATTAAATTCCCGGATCTTATTTAGCTCTTTTTGTTCACAGCGATTCTCAATAAAGGCGAAATTAAATTTTTATTTTTAAAGCCTCGTATAACAAGGAATAATTTTAGATTGTGATTTTATTCTTTCCCACAACGCAAAACCTGTTCAAAGGAGAAACTCTGATTGTGTAAAGGTTCTTGTTAAAAATGTAAGTGCACGGCAAATCTTCTCAAATCTTTTTCTTTTCTTTATCGTTTCTTGTTTCTTTTTATTGTGTATCATTATTGCATCCTAAACTGGCACATTTGCATTAAAGACAATTAAAGAGTGCAAAAAGACATTTATTCCGCATATTAAAGAAGTGAAAACAATCTAGTTATTGATAAATTCGTACGTTTTTTTTCCTCCTTTTTGTTACATAAATGCAGATTGCGAAGCATTTAAATAGCGGTGATGTAACTTAGATTAGAAATGCAGGAAATGGATGATATTATATTTTCACATTATCTAAATTGTACAGAAATGAAACCTTCGTTAAATTTGTTTCCACAAAAATAAAAGAAGGTGCGTTTCTGTGCCTTTTCCTCGTAAGTGCTTTAAGTCCTTAACCACTACTGGGTGGGTCCACATTAAATTTACGAAAACTCGGACTACCACTTGCGATAAATGTAAAGACATAGAAAGAACTTTTTTTTTTCTTTTCCCTCCTTTTATTTAACGATTATGGTGATTTTTCTTAAGCAGTGACAAATGTTACGGCAATACATTGGCACTGAAGATTCCATCAATTCTGTAGTCATCTTTCTAAAGTTTCTTTGCACTTTTAAGTAGTTTTTTTTTCTTTTGCTTTTTTCCTAAGCCGATGTTTCTTATGGCTAAAACTATCCGATTTTAGTACAGTTTTGAAACAAGTCTACGTGCAAAACAGCGAAACTGGGGGACTATATATCACTTTTGACCTTTTCTTTGTGTGGCATCCTACGTGAGAACTAGCGTGTTTGAAGCAACAACTAATTTTTTCATCGATGTACAATGCTACATAGCTTTATTTATCATCCCTAGAATTATTGTATGATTTATGATTCGGTGCCCCACATTTCTGGAAAATAAATGTAGATGTTGCCGTGTTTGTATTATTTTCATTTATGAGTTTAGGTACGAAATACAGTATAAAGTTCGTTTATTTAGAAAAGTCGTAGAACAATATTAATCAACATCTACAGAGTTGGTGTACATCAATTAACTGGGTACGCAGAGAGAGAGAGAGAGAGAGAGAGAGAGAGAGAGAGAGAGAGAGGAAAAGAGAGAGATGAAGAGAGGAAAAGAGAGAGAGAGAGAGAGAGAGAGAGAGAGAGAGAGAGAGAGAGAGAGAGAGAGAGAGAGAGAGAGAGAGAGAGAGAGTTAGCTTGAAGTTAACAAAATGACAAATGTTTAACTTCAATACTTTCATGACCAGTAGTACCTGAATTTTTTTCAAAAATATTTTAAACTAGAATAGATATTTTACCACAGTTTGCTATTCTTAAATTAACACTTCAGAGAAATGTGTATAGCCAAAAGCAGATTGCAAGTACAATATTTGAAATCAATATCTTTCTTAGAGCACCAAAGCTTAAAAACCCTGTGAAGTGAACATTTATTTTGTCTCTCACCCTGTCTAGATGTAAGCCCAAACAATGATTTATTGAAATGCAAATTGAAATTCCCCGTAGAGTAATTTTTGTTTTTATATTTATGAGATCGTTTACGCCAGAATTTATTGTTAATTCGTGTTTGTAGCTAGAAATTCGGTTGGCCAAGAGTTTTGGGTGCTAATAAAAACCAGAAAACTCGCGCCCAAGGAGTATGAATTTACATAGCAAACTGGAGTAAATTTACATGGAATAAATGTATTGAACCCGGAAAATTATTGTGCTTTGTTCCTTCGTTTTATGTTGCTAGGAGATTTTGTTGCTGTAGGAAACGATGCTTGTTCTCTGTTTTGTAAGTTTGATTATATTTACACAACTTTTCGAGGTTTTAATGTAATTGTAAATAAGTTTTGGGACCCTTGAGAAATGCCACATGCACGATTGGACACCAGATGCTATTCGAAATTCATACCTTCTACCCGTTACTTTGAAACTGGGCTAACTAGTATCCCAAAATCTAACTTTGATATTCTCAATTTTATTTGAACACACCCACAATCTAAATGCACGCTTTATCGTTACCACCAGTTACTCTATTTCTGTTCCAGTGATCTGTTGATTATAGTTTTTTTGTACGAGTATTATTCCTTATTTTTCGATTTAACTTACGTTTCCCCATATTCAAAGTCCTTGGATTTAGGTACAATTAAAAAAAAAACTAAATCAAAGTTCAAGTTTTTCTTTTTTTTTCTTCATCTCAATAAACTTTCATTATCACTGAAAGAGTTATGGGTTTGTGAAAATACCATTACTCTTTCACAATAAAACAACAAAAACAACAACAACATAAATAACATCAGCAGCATCATTATCAACAACAACATCAACAGCAACAACAATAAACAAACAAGTGAAAACTATTCTCTACTAATTTCTTTTTTTTTCTTCTTCTCTTTCCTCAGATTTGACAAAGTAAAACATTAATTTGTGACCAAGCCATAGTGACAGTACGAGCTTTGGATTCAGAAGGCAACATGGACGTGGTCAGTTCATACAGCTGATTTCTTAATCATGACAACCAATATTTCAAGGATATCAATGGATGAAAATAATATGTTTCCACTTCGCAAGGAGCCATTGTATTAGCAAAGTAAATTATTCTTGCCTCTCTAACGTTATTGAATTATATAAGATTTAAATGAAATTTTTATGCGATGTATAGCAACTTTTGAGCACATTGCACTTAAGATTTGGTTTAGTGTGAGTTTCTTGTGTCAACTTTGAAATAAAATAAATCGTGTTGTTTTGTTATAAGACAGTTCAAGGTGGATAGTCCAAAACAGACCTAGACTGTGTCCCCCCTACCCCCCACCCCCGCTGCCTGACTTCAGACCACATCGACGACGTGTATAACAACATAGCTAAACAACTCACTGCATGCTTTGTGATCTACAGTACAATGACTTGAATTGAAACTAATGGTTGCTCACCGTCCAACAACAGCGCTTTATAGGCTACAGATCCACACGGTGATAACTGATGTAATAATGATGACGCCTCTTTAACATGGGCTTATCTAATCGACTACTGGCTCCGTAGAACTAGGGTTAGGGTTAGGGTTAGGGTTATGACTCGACGTTGGATCAGTTGAGTTGAGTTGAGTTGGTTTTAACGTCCAACATCAGCAATATATAGGCTATATTGTGGACGGGCTCCAAAACGACCGTCTGACATTGGACCAAAGGCTCTTACTTACCGCCATCGCTTTTTGCTATAGACCACGCGTCGACAAGACCTCTACTGCCTGACAGGCTGGACATCCCTGTCTACCAGTTGTGAGCCGAGTTTATCCCCGTGTCTGGTCAATCTAGAATTCTAGTGGACCATCGGACGCAGACAGACGGTAACTCAAGTGTCCCTGCCGGTCAGTTAGTTCGACTCAACAACCCCCAACTCCCCCCCCCCCCTTTACCTCTTCCCAAGACCACTTCACCGCTCCGAAAAAAGAGTCAACTTTGTGTAAAATGCTGATTCTGCTTTCCTCTTCATCGTGACCGTTCTCTTGGCTTAACGTCCACACTTAGACATAATTTATATATGGATATATATTATGAGTGTGTCTGAGTGTGTATGTAGGTGTAAAAAAGTTTAAACATCGCCAAGAGCCGGTTGCGATGTGAAAATGATCAAGCTGTAAAAGTCCTAACAACCTCGACTGGCATCTTGATGGCATAGGAATCGCTCGTATATGCATATATAATCAACTTACTAACCCAACTGATCCCATCAACTCCGCATTATCAAATTTGGAAAGAGCATCATAAAGTAGGGAAAAGTGTATGTGAAAGTATGTCTCAACAAGGGGAGAGTGTAGTGGGATGTAAATCTCCACAGGGGGAGGGTGTAATGGAAAGTTGGCCAGAGCGCCTGCGGTTTGACCTATGGTCAACGTCCAGTGTGCCCCATGCGACGCGCCAGAACGGGTGGACAGAGGGCCGGTTTAATCCCCTGATCTAATTATGGGCCCCAGTAAGCGAAGCCCGTATCGATCTGGGAAGTCCAAGTCTTAATTGCTGCCTCGACACTCCCTTGTCGTTACCTCTGACCTTAGTAGATCAATACAAGAAGAAACCGGGCATGCAATTTAAAAGTTGAAGCTTAAGATCTTTGCGCATTTTCACTATGAGCAAATTTTGACATTTCTTTTAAGAGTTTCTCTGTGTGTTTGTTTTAGGCTTTTAGACTGATATGATACTTATGAGTACACGAGGTTGATATTTGAAATGTGATTTAAAATCTTAGCAGGTTAGAAACTTATGAATCCGTACTGAAATCTATGAATCCAATCAATTTTTTCTATTTTCCGTTTTTGTTTATTTTCAGCTTCAATCGCATCTAATCATAGATGCACAGAATGCAACTAAAACGTTTTTGTAGTGGCACCGTTACTGAGACACTAACATATAAAATGTGATTCTCTACATAATATGCCAGACATTCATTTACTAAAAAAAATTAGGAGCGTATTTTAAAATAGGAAAAAACTTTCCTGTGAGTATGGCATCGATCCCTTTAACAGGACGGAACGTGCCTCTAGTTAGAGAGTGCCCAATGTGCGACTCTACTGATACTACAACTGATATGATACAATATGGCGCTCTGGTACCAGATCCTCACATCTGGGTCAGCATGGAACAGATCCAGGGAGAGGGACAACCTCAGAAACCTCAGAAATTCACCCGGAGCTTCCAGACCATCGGTGGTTCTACCTCTGCACGAGCAAGTGTGTTGGTACACAAAGAGGACACAAAAGTAAACAAAACCACGAGGACCTGTTGTTGAGATATGGAAGTTGTAATGTCTTCTGTTACTTTGACACAAAGCACAGCTCATGGCATTCTTACCATATACCCCCAGAAGTATCACGGCATATAGATCTACTCTATAGATCTTCATTACAGTGTCCTCAAATTCTTCACGTTTGCTCTTCCCACACGCCTTTCTTATTGTCGGTAGAACTGCCCCGATCAACACAACTAAGTATCTCCTATGGAGATCTCTCAACAGAATCCTTGGATCATTATGTCGTGAAATGTGCCGCGGAGACGGGGCACGCTACTGCTACTCGGGATCCTGCATCTTTAGACTGGTCTCTGTATTCCTCTCCGAACCTCCACAACGATTGCTCAAACTGTGCCCACAGCCGATGGCTCCCTAGAGAAAATATAGGGAACCTGAGAACTAGTGACAGCACTGTCCACCTCCCTTCTAAGAGAGTCTCTACATTGCAACATCTCTCAGAACACTTAGTGGACCATAAGTCAGAGAGACCATTCACGCCGTGTACTCCCAATACCAGTAAAACCTTAGGCAGCCCGCGGCCCGGTGTTGCACTTGCACCAACACCACCTCGTCCAACACACCTGCGCGCTAACCAACCTAAAGCATCAGGAATACCGGTACCCCAGTCAGTAACGCTCAGAACTAACGAGCAGGATGTGCACAGTTCAAATCCCAGACCTTTCCCCCGTATTTATCTTGGACTAACACTCTTCAACAAACTCAAGGGATCTAACACTCATAAAAAAACACAGCCGTCGCCTTTACAACTATCTGCTTCCCCTGGCTTCTCCACCTGCTTTACCCTTTTATCCCTCCTCCTGATAGTCCTAACCACGCCCTCAACCCTCGCCCAACGCCCCAGGCCGGGGCAGCGGACAGACCTGCACCTGTGCGCTATCATACCGCGTCACGTGGGCATGCGCTCTACACTCATCAAGGAATTCACCCACACCCAGATCATGTTCGTGCGCGGCTCGGGACGACTCCGCAACCATGGGGGTCGCTTCAACCCCAAGGTGGACCCCGGAGAGGATATCATGTTCGTCCACAGCGACAGCCCCAAGGAGATCCTGGACATCTTCTGTAAGAGCATCCTGGGCCGTAACGTGGTGACGCTGCTCAACATAAACAACCCGATGAGCATGCAGCGGCGCCCTATCGCCAACAACTACATCCTGGAGATGGCGGCGTTCCTCGGCATTCCGGTCATCTCCTGGGATACGCAGTTCACGTCTTCCTCCGAGGTAGGTGGAAACTTTCTTGCTCAGTATCTCTGTATGTCGGTTGTTCTAAGCTCTTTTTCTCTATGTCTTTCTCTCTATGTATCTTTCTATCTCTTACTGTGTGTGTGTGTGGGTGTGTTGTCAATGTTCTTCTTTCTCTATGCATATGTATCTATTTATCTATATGGAAATCTCTTTCTCTCTCTCTCTCTCTCTCTCTCTCTCTCTCTCTTTCTCTCTGTTGTTCTGAATGCATATATATCTATTTATTTGTTTGAAAATCACTCCATCTCACACTCTCTCCCCCTCTCTCTCTCCCTCTCTCTATCTCTCTCTCTCTCTCTCTCTCTCTCTCTCTCTCTTTCTATGTGTCTTCTTCTCTTTTTTTCCCTGTTTTTATTTTTTTTTTCTCTTTAGTTGTCTCAGAAGACAAAACTTGAAAACACACTTTTTCATTATTTTTTTCACAATTTTATCTCAATAATTCGACAGAGTTAGGGTCGTCAAAAGCAAAAAAAAAACAACAACCCACTATTTATTCAATGTTTTCACCCGCCAGGTATATCCATGTATTATAAAATTATTTGTTCTCACTGCCTGTATCATGGATGGCATGAATAACCTGTTTATTTCCAATGCTCTCAAATGCACAGAATTATACTGAAGATTTAACCAAACAAATTGCTAACCACATTGCATTGTTTTATTCTTGTCACTTAAACTTTGGCGCAATATCCCAATGAAAGGGCCTAACTGTTTAGTAATTGTTGTTGTCTACTATTCTCAGTTTAAACGATACTTCTCTCTGTCTCCAACTAGGATTACTCCATCTTTATAGCCTATAGCTCAATCAATTGAGGAAAAATGGCGCAGTGAGAGTGAATGGTTAGAAGTCGGATATTCAAATCCATGTGTGTGCCTTCAAATTGTTGTTAGATTTGTTTGGAAACCTAGGAAAACCTAGGAAACCGTATAAAAAGATTACGTTTTCCATAAGTACTCGATTTAACATATTTTTTCAAACTTGCAGGGTGCATTGATCTCGAGAATACGGCTAAATGAGGGTTGTCAATGCTTGTGTTCAACAACAACAAAAAAAGAACCAATCTAAACTCGTTTCCGAAACGTTTGGCCCGGTGTGGATGCGTAGGCAAGGCCTGATAGAATCAATTTCTTCGTCCGCCAGATATTTGCATCTTTTGCATAATTATTTTTTTTTACTGTCTGCATCATGGTTGTCTCTATATAGAATCCGCTAAGGTAGACAGAAGCTTGAGGTCTGTGTTTCTACTTGGGCTTTGCATTGTTTTGTTATTGACACTCTTACCTTGGTATAATGCCAATGGAAGAGACTACCGTGTCTAGTGCTAGTTGTTGTCTTTTTGTCTCAGTCTCGGTTTGATGTGTAGGCAAGGCTTAATAGAATCACTTTCTTCACCCGCCAGATAGTTGCATGTTTCACATAATCATTTTTTTTTCTCTCTGTCTGTATCATGGATGGCTCTGTAACACCCAAAAACAACCTCTAGCTTATCAATGCACTCAGCCGCGCTTATGTAGACAAAAGATTTAAATGTTTTTAACTGCTAGAGCTTTTCTCACCCCACAAATTTTTTATTATTATTGTTACTCGAACCTTGGTCAAGTCAATAGAAGGTCTTTCCTTGTTTAGCGCTCGTTGTTGTCTCTTATATCTCGCGTCTACGACCCATCTCTCTGCCCCCAAAGAGGTCATCGTTAAAAACCTCAAACTTGAACGTGTGCGAGATTGTCCCCCATTGTTTAGTAGCCTATTTAAGTGTGACGTGTTAGAGGCACAGATTTTCTGATCCATGTGTGTGCCCTCATTTTATTGTTGGATATGTCGGAAAACCTTGGAAACCTTGAAATAAAAACAAAAAAATGCGTTTTTCCCAAATAGCGCATTCTACATAATCTTTTAAACTTGCGTATTGAATTTATCTCGAGAGTGCGACAAGATGGGTTCGTCATTGCTTTACTTCAAGAGGAAGAAATGAACTCAATTGAGAACATTTTGATGTAGGTGTGGATGTGTAACAAGGCCTAATGGAATCAATTTCTTCGACGGCATATATTTGCATCTTTTGCATAAAGAATTGTTTTCACTGTGTGTATCATGGGGGTCTCTTAATATCATCCAAGGAACCTGTACATTCCCAATGCCCTCAATGCACTGAGGAAGACAGAACATGTGGATCTGTGTTTCAATTGTCAGATTTCCGCCTTGCCATCCGTGAGCTATAGAGCCGCGATGATTAAATATCTGAACTTTACTTTTTTTTCAGAATAAATAGATGTAAAAGCGAATGATAACGAGGATAAATTTACAACATGCGTATTTTCCTAATCGTGTTTCACACATTCCTTGCGGCTAAAATCTCAGCTACATGGTTGTTGAACACGATGATTTGTATCGCTGAAACGATCGGAGGCCAGACATTAAGAGGGGCGTATGATTTGAAGGAATAATAATAATTTGAACGGTTGTTGAGATCAGACGGGTGTAAACTGTTTCTGGATTTAGGGCGTAACAGGTCGTGTGCGGGGAAAATATATTCCGTCATTTATATAAGATAAATACGATCAAATCAGAAAAAAAGTAGAGAGAGGAAAAAACACAAGAAAAATTATGGAAAGAAAGGCGAAAATATGTTTTTAAAAAACAAGTTGAGACATAGATAAATATAAAAAGATAGAGAGATAGATTGAGATAGAGAGAGAGAGAGAGCAAAAAAGAGAGAAAGAGTAAAAAACAGACGGAGGCACAAAGACTTAATAAAGTTTATAATTATGTGATAGCGCGTGGAAATCGCCTTACTAGAACCTTAGGACCCTTATACAAAATATAGTATTTTCTAAGGGTGAATATTTAGACACAAGCAAAGTCTTAGTGTTCGGTGTCTAAACAATCTGGTGAAAGAGACGATGTTTTTGCATTCTGAGTAGTTTATTTTTATATTTCGGTCATCACATTATATTATTGTATTACATGTATTGTCAAGGGGAGCGACATCACTGTCTAGTGCTTATTTCTTTTTCCAATAGCATCTTTCCGTCTGTTTCGGAAAAGCGCACTTTTATAACCCATTACTTAATCGAGCATAATATAGCCGTTACAAAGCGGACGTGCAGTAACAAAAAAAATACAATCGTACGTAAGATGGCCCATAAAGTTATTACTTTAGTGCCCAGGTTTCTTTTAATAGCACGCTATTATTAGAAATCTGCTCTTTAGAGTGACCAGTTAGAGGTCAGATATTCGAGTCTCTGTTTGTGCCCTATATAATTATATCGTCTTCAATTCTGTAGATTAAAAATGCTCTGTTCCTGTTATCCAACTCTATATTTTTGGAAACATCAGTCAAGTCCAAGTTTTATAGATTGTTTGTCCCACCACAGTCCTCACTCAAATCCAATATTTTCGGTAGGCCTACAATTTAAATTCAAACGAAGAATAGAAAAAATGCTGCTTTAATTCCTAAGGGGAAACTTGGCAATGTGTTTGTACTAGCTCCACTCCGCCGTTTGGTTAATTTTTTATACATACAAACGAACCGCTTTCAAAGAAGAGCTGTTTACTCTACAAAACTCAAATTACTGCCGAAGCGAAAGAATCAAAATGTTTTCGTGGTTTCAAAAGTTAATCTCATCGAATAATAGTTACGATTTATGTTTAATTTTTCCCTATGAAAAGAGGAGGAAATGGTAGAAAATCAAACAAGTCTGGCGTTGTCTGTGCCAGCCACTTTTGAACACCGTAGATACTTGTGACGTAAACTATAAAGGTCACAGCACAAAGAAGTAGAAGACAATGATATTTTGTTTCTATTTTTGTTTCTTTGCCTGCGGGAGAGACTAAACCTACTCGGGCTAGACGGACAGGTTTTCAGATGGTCTCTGCCAATGACCTCATGACCCTGTCTCTGTGGTCACATGATCTAGTTTGACAAAAGTTCAGAAAGAGAATTTAATCATGTTTCGAAGACTATCAATCCCAATGCGGCCTGCTAATCTATTTTTCGTTTTTAATATATTAATGAAATATTTTAATCTTTCAACAAATATTTACCCTCAAGCCGACGATGATACCACAAGTGAAGTTCCACAACAAACACAACCTCACATTTTTTACAGTACTTAATATTACCAGAGAAAAAAATCGATTTGGAAAGTTTTATCGCTGGACAGTATGTGCTTTATCAGAGTCAATACTCTTTACAGAAAAAGAAAAAAAAAACTACAAGAAAATACAGTTTCTATAATATTATTATTTCGAACATTGTACAAACATTTTATCAACTCCTTAAGAGAGCTGGAAAAGTTTATTTCCCTTTTTCTTTTTACCACAACGACAGGAAGAAATGTCTTTTTAATGTAGGTGACCAGAGGGAATCATAACAAAGCCAGACAGGTCTACCCTCGATATTGGAAATGTTGCTTCTCTCTGCTCGTCTCAGTGTTTATGTCTGGGGGATTGGAAAGCTCTTGGACTGGATTTGAGCAATTTCGGAGAGAGAGAGAGAGAGAGAGAGAGAGAGAGAGAGAGAGGGAGAGAGAGAGAATGAGAGCTGGTGGGAGTAGGGCCGTGCATCAGTCGATAGAGCTCTTGGCAGACAAGCAGGAGGTGCGAGGTCCATAAAATAGCTGCCAACACCCTTGGATTTTCTAGTCGTAGTCTTCATTCAAAAATCTATTTAAAGGAGCGACGGGAGGATGGGGGGGGGGTCCAAAAATGTTCAAACATTAAAACTGTTGGGAGAAATATACTGGGTAAATGGCTTCATAAACTATTGGAAACGTTCATCGGTCAGTGTAACGTTTGAAATACCTTGAAATAATCTAAACATTGCTTATCTTGCAGATGCTTTACATATTGCCAAGTCTTTTTACCTATGTTTTACAGTGGGGATAAAACATATTGTGTTAAAAAAAACTGGAAGTAAGAGTTATTTCCTGTACATAATTATATATTCAATGTTAAAATGATCATTATTTTAATATGCTCGATTAACATCTAGATAGCACAATGAAGCAGAATTAGAAAGATACCTGGAAGTTGATTTGTTTAGCCTTCACTCTCCCTATGTTCCTTATTTCAGTCTCACACTGTCTGTCAGTCTTCATTGAGTCCATAGAACTTATGCTTTGGGAACTTTTAATATTTTCAAATTTACTAAAACATTATGTTAAAATAAACATTTTGTGAAATATTTACTTTCAGATGTGATTGTAAATTTCGTATCGGCCATCGCCATCTAACTTCTAGACGGTCGCAAAAGTAATATCTAACAATCTTACGTGAAGTCACCCACAGGTAGATTGGGACTATCAGAATTCCCATCTTAGCCGAGAATGAGGTCATGAATTAGAAATCCTATTCATTGTCTAGGCGACCTCATTTTCGCAGTAGAACATGGGTTCATAATATACATTATTTAGATAAAAAATAAATAAAATAAAACACAAAAGATGAAAAGATGAGAAGACACAAATGAACAACTTCACGTGACACGGTTCAAAATAGAACCATTTGATCTTATCCCCAAACATGTGGTGAGAGAGGCAAACACGCTAACTCCCCAGCCGTCAACAGTTATTGTCAGGCTAGAAATGACTGCTTTCCGGTCCCAACCGCAAGCAACCAGAACTGGCTCTAGAGGGACGTGTCTGAGCACTGAAGAGACAGGAGGATGTTAAAAAGAATCGTCCAATCACGTGATGGGAAATTTACATCTATTAAGGCAAACTAGGCCGCTGCCGACAGTTCCTCTCTAAGGGATGTGAAACATTATGTAGCGCTGGACAAAGTTAAACAGAAGTGCGAAAGGCCTAGGGTAAAACACCGGCTTCCGACGCAGGAGTTCCATGGATCAAGTCCAGTTCTGGCGGCTGCGTTTTTTCCCTACTGATTGGATAGGTGTGTGTATAATAGGTCCTGATCTGAGGTCCTATCCGGTAAACGGCTTTTCTTAAGACTTGAGAGACGTTTAACCTAGAGAGATATTCGCTTTCTTCAATCGAAGACAAAGTGGGCGGTTCAATGACTTAAGAGCCCGACGAAGTCAAGACATCGTCATACCGGATATTGTTATTGTAATCTAAGAGGGGAGACAACCTTAATACAGAAGGATGCAATAATCACATATACAAGTTCGGTAGCTCAGTCGGTATATGCCCTCGCCTGCCGAGCCTGAGTTGTTTGGTTCAAATCCGATTGGTTTCCCCCACTCCATTAAGGGATAATTGGTAGACTAAGTAGACGTTTTAAACTGATGAAAGAAGGTTTTCTAACTTGAAACAATAACAAATATTGCATGCTCGTCATAACATCTAACATTCTTTGCAGATAATTGCATTTTTGGACATCGAATTTAGTGGCATAAGGTTATTTTTAGGCATGAAATGCGTTTTTCTAACCCATCTCTTTTCACCCCCTTAATGTGATTTATTATACTGGAATGTTGATAATTCTAAAGCGATTCTTTGTCGAGAAAATTGCCATGAGGCGGATAATTCGGTGCAAACCGATAAATTGCAAGCATTGTGGATTTAAAACTTAAATGCACACTGGGAGATTCGTTCGTTGGTTCTGTTTTAAACTGTGTGGTCGAAAGTTTTGTACTTTTATGTATATTGAAAAAATATGATATATCTTTTCCAGTACAAAGATTTATTATTTTTGTCTTTTTGTTTATCTTTGTTACAGTTATCACCGTTTTTATTATGGTTGTTAGGTTTTATTGCTTTTTACGTATAATTTATCATGGTTCTTTTTGTTGTTGTTGTTGTTGTTGTTGTTGTTGTTGTTGTTGTTGTTGTTGTTGCTTTTTATTGGAAACATTTATGCACAATGGGTTCTTTTTTCCTCACTTGCCCCACTGTGTTTGAGCGAAAAGTTTTAATTTGAACGAAAATTCAAGTCTTATCAAAAGAAAATAATTATTATCAACGTGCTTTTTTTTTCAAAGAAACGAAATTAAATAACGTACCCATTGTACAGCAAATGTTTGGAAGAAGGAGTTATTTACCAAGCAACAGTGCAACGAAACGACAATAAAGTTGACACATACATTGGACTCGCAGAAAATCAGTACAATACCAGATTTTACCACATAAATGTAGTTTCACTTGACTGCGATGAAGACGAATTCGTCATTTCTCAGTATTATTTTGAAAGACAAGATACTAATGCATTGGAGTGTGGATCTTCAGCACAGTTAGATAGAGAAAATCAACAAATGTATAAAATTCCTCTCATCACTGTGAACTGTCCAGTTACAAGCAGGCAGGAATGCCGAGATAAAGTTATTATTATGCGTAGAAGGACAATAGATTTACACTTCTTTTCTTTTTTTCAGGATTTTAACTTCACAACGATCTTTCTCGTTACTTACCTATACATTCATCTGCTACATTTGCTGCTATCCACCTATTACCGTAACCATCTATAATTAGCTTTTTGACCTTACATAAAACCTAATAATTATGATCAATCAACGAAGTCCATCTCTCCACTTATTTCAGACACAGTGTGTGGTATACGAGCTGCATAATCTCTTTTTGTATGTTTTTATTTCTTTATCCCCGTACTTATGTTTTTATGAATTTCCGCGTATTCCCACGTCAAACGTTAGTATTGGGACCCATAAGAGAATGTATCTTCTAGACAGAAACACAAGATGACCCGTGTTCACATATAATGCAAATATTCCGTTTTACTATGTAATGAAAGTCACAAAGACAATAAAAACACATTTAGTCTACCTTTGCACGTTGTTCATTTTTGTGTAATGTCAATATCCTGATAATATTCAAGGACAATGTCCAATTTAAAAGCTATGAGACACATAATAATACTATGTCATGTAAATGGAATGTTGATAGGTGAATGTGGCTTTTAGTCGAAATATCAATATCAGATCAACGTCCGGTGGGACGAATGCTGTATACTGTCTGGCTACCAAAAAGCTTGTCAAGTATAAATTATTATTCCAAGGGTTGTTTAAACCACGTTTAAGCATTAACGTTACTCATCTAAGAGTTTTCTCACCTATGTACAACATTTAGACAGACTTTGTAAAAATGTCTCACAATGAAAAACCTGTTATTTTGATTACTTTGACGTATCTTTTTCATACTTTGTGTTTCTTCTTCATTATTTAAAACCTCGAATTTTTCAATGTTAAGTAAAAAGGTCCATTTTTACATGTAGACGAGATATGTGTGTTTAGTGATAGTTAAATGGTGGGACGGTTCTTTTCACATAGTGATCAGAATTTGTGTCCCTGTTACGTTAATTTGATGAAACAACTTGTCTCCAGTGTAACATTAATTGTCTATCAACAAAGTTTGCTTCATTGATATTTGTAAGATGTAGGGGGTTGAAGGTCGTTTAAACAAGTTGATAGGGCGTACGACTGCTCCATGCGAGGTCTAGGGTTTAAATCCAATCGAAACTACTTTGCCCACTCTGGATTGGTCAGTGTTATCATAAAGAGACTAGGGGAGACATCTGTTCTGTTATGCAAGTGTATTACAGGACTTTAAAACACCGGAGGTATGTCCTTGAAAGTATCCGAAAATAGTCTTTTTCCCAACGGTAAAATAATTCAACAAACGAACAAATCCATCAGGTGTCACATATCAAATGATGGGGCATTTATAATGAAATAATATCGTTCAACACATAAAATATATTCCGAACGTGTTATTCCTTTTCAAATCCATATGTTTTATTTCGCGCTCAGATGCTCTGCTACTGATTTATATAATTTAAGTCTAGCAAAACATCAAACTCATTTCGTTGTGGGTGAACCGAAGCACCACTACCCACACACGCCTAGCCTATAACACAAAACATAAATTGAAATGAACTGTCGCTGATTTGATCAGTCGGGCTCAAATTGAAATCGAACCAGCTTTACTGTTTCAAATCGAGCAGACGTGTGATAGATTTACACAGAGTTGACATTAGGCGCTGGTCAAACTGGACATGACTAGACTAAAACCTGCTGACCGCCCTCTAAACGTCGCTTAGGGACGTTTCATCGTTCATTTCAAGCCTTGGTTGTTTTTATAATTATGCAGGAAACCATGATAGAGTGTAACACCAGTTTTTCTATTAGACCCATCGTTGGAAAAGAGTGCAATAAAAATGGCAGGCATTATCATGGTATAATATTATAACGAGTTATTACCTTTGTGTTTTTTTCTTTGTATTATTCTCTTTATCTCTATATGCTTTTTTCCCGACATTTTTCCCATCTCTACCTTTTTCTTTCTTTCTTTCTCTCTCTCTCTCTCTTTCTCTCTCTCTCTCTCTCTCTCTCTCTCTCTCTCTTGTTTCTTTGATTGATTAATTATATATCCTGACTGTTTAGAAATTAATTTATCGAAGAAATGCCTGCTGATGCGGGTCCGTCTATGAGACTGTCGGGAAGATTCGGCAAGTGGGTAAAGCATCCTCGTCCCTGCTTCAAAATGTCCTTCTGATAATTCCATATTCGATGTTGCGAGGTTCTGTTTTGCTCCAGCGCTGATAAAAATTGGTTTAGCATATTGATTACACCTACAACATACCGTCATGTAAGAAATCCATTTCAACCATGGAGGACTGATTAAAGACCAATCAATCAACACGGGAACCTACCCAATCAAAACTGCTTGTTATGTGTTTGTATGTTGTTTTCGCTGCTGCTACTGTTGCTTTATTTTAATGTATTGCGCGTAGGGAATATTTTGAATGTCAGGGAATGTTCAAATGAAATGAGCACTTTTACCAGTAAATAAACTTTTTGAAAATCTTGCTAGAGGTTTGGTACAAAACATCATGATACTCTGTCTAGAACAATTTCCACTGGAACAGAAAACTTGTGCTGGTACCCCCTCCCAGCTTGGTACATTGATATCCAATCAACTTGACATGGGTTCTGACTCTCATGATGTATTCGATCAGCCGGTCCGAGAGACTAGAATCAACCTGTAATACGTGTACAATCGCGTTAGCTTACAACTTGTCTTAAAGCCGCTTATCAACATGTCTTAAGATGGGTCCTAAGCTTACCACAACGATCTACTTACGACCTTTTAGATTCTAACTCCAGTACATTTAATATTCACCTTTTCCCTAATAAAAAAAAACCCCGACTGTATGAAAAACTCCGTTAGCAAAAACGACGGCGCAAAGTCCCTATAGCAAAAATGATGAGGAGGAGCATTAACTGAGCGATGAGGCTGCTTGCGGATGAAGTGCGGGTCCGTGCATGAGACTGTCGAGAAGTGTCGGCAAGTGTGTAAAGGATCCTCGATCAAGACTGATAGCCTTATGATAGCTTGGTGTGCAAACAGATCATACCGAAACCAGAGAGCTTTTCCCGGTTTTTATATGGTGTTTTTTTTTTCAAATCCAAAACGCGTGCATTTTATTTTGCCCCGGAAATTTTTTAACACTGTTTTGCACTTTAAATAGTTTTATATTTCTCGCCTATCATAAAAAAATCTACCAACTTTGGAGTGTACTTTTACGTTGCTTTAAAAAAAAGAGGCATATAGAGATCTTGTTGCTATGAAAGGGTTAATGGATGTGCCAAAAAGTACCAAGTATTTTTTAAGACTGGTAACTAGGAAACGACTATGTCAGTATGTCCAACTGTGCTGTAAACTGAGTAGGAAATGATATTGGCCTGGAGTCCCAAGTTTACAGCCTTGTTAGACTTTTGATCCCATGAGTATTAAAGCTGTAATAAAAATATAATAAATACAAATTGTGATGTAGAAAATGGGGTAAATCGAACTTCCATCCATTTTTTTTAAATTTCATTTAAATAATAATTATAAGGTTGATAGTGGAAAAATGCTAATACAAAAAGCGCATTTTTTAAATAACAACACCATTTCGTATGTGTATAGTGTATGATTTTTTTTCATACGAAGAAATTTTTTATAACTTATTTACTTAATATTATGGACATACGTATAAGCATAAGGAAATGGTCTGTTTTAAACATACAGATTTGTTGTTTCTTAGCAGAAAAAAAAAGAAAAAAAAGTTGCAGTAATCCACACGCCGTTCTTGGAATTGAAAACAATATGTCAAATTCGACTGATTTCATAGGTTCCAGGACTTCTCACAAAGAAAGCGTAGTCGCGCAAACTAATGCTCATTTCCGTTGTAACGTTACTGAATTTATGTGATCAAGAGTATTATAAAAGCAGTGGCTTGTTTTGGTTGAAATTGACTTGTAAACAGCCAAAATAAAACTGCGGACCCAGCGCTTCTTTTGTCATACATTTGTACAGTAGTTTCGCAGTTTTAACTAGTCAAACTATCACTTGAATAATAATAAAAAAAAAGGATTGGTGTGGGATTTTTATTTGTTTTTTGTTGTGTTTTTTTTGGGTGTTTTTTTTTAATAGGTAACATTAGCAAAGAAATAGACACGCACACAAACACAAACACATACACTTTACGACAATCAGTTTAAAAAACCCAGTAGCTTTGGAACATGACAATACATACTTAACTCTATCAATCATATCAATAGTGCGTGCCGAAGACACCGGGGGATCATTAAGCACAACGTTGATGCAAGCCTAGGACTCGTCTAAAGATAATTGTAAGGAAAAGAGTCTTAAGGCGAGTTGTAAGTTTTTCCACATCGGGAGTCCAAATAAAGCATGCATTGTCACTTCTAATGCGGTACACTTGCGTATTAAAGTTTCCCGTTATTTGTCTTAACCCATCTTAGACTGCAAAAGAAGCAACGGCTCGTTTCACTGAGATGAATGATCTGGTGAATGAACTACAATGGATCCAGGCCGGCTCATTGCTCCTGTGCGTAGTGATGTTGACAGCATCTCTCAAGCTCAAAAAGGCAATACTTGATACAAGGAACAGGCTCGTCATATTTTGTATTCTAAAGATAAGGAACATGGACAAACTATCTCTCTCTCTCTCTCTCTCTCTCTCTCTCTCTCTCTCTCTCTCTCTATCTATCTCTTTCCCCCCTCCCTCTCTCTCTCTCTCTCTAAATATGTGTGTATGTATCACCCTTCAAAACAATTTAACGGTCCAGGAATCCTAGGTTTGGAAACAGAATCTACAAAATCTTACTTCCACCTGATCGTATCAATAATCCGTGCCGAATACTCCAGGAGTCCAGACAAAGCATTCACGATCACTCCTATTGTCAGGCACTTCCGTTTGAAAAGTTCCCTGGAACCAACTTATCAAAGATCGCCCCCTCCGTCTTTTTCTTTTTATGTATCCTCCCTTTCTCCCTCCCTCTCTCTTTCTCTCTCTCTCTCTCTCTCTCTCTCTCTCTCTCTCTCTCTCTCTCTCTCTCGCTCTATTTCTTTCTTTCACACATACACTCAAGAAACAATTCAAAGGTCCAGAACTCCTACCACTGGAAACAGGTAAAGCCCCACGAGCCACTGATCTTTATTAATAATGCGCGCCAAAGACGCTAGGGCGTAAGACAGTGCAGGGTAAATCACTCTTAAACACCTCTCTTTTAATGTTTCATTGAAGCATACAACCAAAGACTGTTAGGAAACAAATTACCATGCTCCTCTTTGTAATGGTGAGATCAAAAGCTTGGTTTTTTTTTTTGTATTCTCAAGATAAAGAACACGAGCACACACAGACGCACAGGAAAATCTTTTGCCCCATTACACTTAGTTATATAACCTAAAAAAATTATACCAACCTCTTATGACCATAGCAAGTGCCGAAGACACCAGAATATTAGGCAACAAAGCCTGCAAATGTCCAACACTTCCTTGTTAATGCTCCACTGCAACAATACATCAAACATCGCTCAGTAATCGATCACTTGTCTCATATTAATTATTCATTTGCTGTTACGCGTTATTAAGCTCAATGGATACACGGCTAGACAGTGTTCCTTTTAATAATGTTGACAGTATTACATTGTCTACATTTCAAAGTTGACCAATACTTTATGGGGCGAGGAAGCTGGGATAAGAATAATGAACATTATCAAACAAACCAAACAATGGTTATTTTTCAGTGGAATAGGACATAATTTTTGAACCCATAGTTGTTGATGCTAAGAAAAAAAAACTGAATACGCTAATGACGCTTGCTGAAATCCTAAAGAAGTTCAGACAAAGCCCAGTCACTTGAAGCTGCCAAACACTTCCGTTTTCACTGTTTCCTGAACCAACCCACGAAAGACCGTTGGAAAACCGATGACATGGCCTGTCGGAAAAAACTCGTAAACCATCTTTAAAAGAAAGCGGGTGACTAAGACCTCAATGTAACGTTTCCGGAGCCGATTCCTGGCATTTCTCTAGCCTAAATCCTGTGCTCTGATCTTCCCTTCCTGTTGCGAGCAGTCTCTTCTGAGTCTCTCTGTCAACAGGACAGTTTCCTGTCAGCAGCGCTGCGACCCCTCTACGCCTCAAGATGGCGGATCTCTCGCCTCAGCCCGTGCCTAATCACCCGTCTTGTCGCTTTGACCCAGAAGCCGCGCAGTGTCGTTAAATGCGCGCGCATCGTAGCTTTTCATCCGGGCTCTTGTCGCGCACTCATTCCACGCAGCGCGTTTCCTGTTCCGGCGGCCGAGCCTACTTAGCTCGGATTATCTGCTCTTTATCTTTATCGACCGGGGCATTTGTAATGTACAACAAGACGCTGATACAATCAGGCGTTCGACCTGTGTAAGACGGTGACACAACCCCTTCACCTTAGAGAGGGAGAAAGAGAGAGAGAGAGAGAGAGAGAGAGAGAGAGAGAGAGAGAGAGAGAGAGAGAGAGAGAGACAGAGAGAGAGAGAGAGAGAGAGAGAGAGAGAGAGAGAGAGAGAGAGAGAGAGAGAGAGAGAGAGAGAGAGAGAGAGAGAGAGAGGCAGAGAGACAGAGAGAGAGAGAGGGGGGGGGGAGGAGGAAGGGAGCGAGAGAGAAGAGAGAGAGAGAGAGAGAGAGAGAGAGAAAAGAAAGAAAAAACAGTGTGGTTGTGTGTGTGTTTTATCAAAGACACCATAGTGATTATACTTTAGCCATTTCAACGTGTTTTCTGCTACTTTAGATGTGGATAAATTGTTTGGCTTCACCAACCTTAACAACAAAAGCTAGTGTCTAACCCCTCGTACTGTCTCTTTCTTACTTTTAAAGACGAGACAGATAGAGGACATGTTTATAAAGGAAATTTAGTAGCGTGCGCTGCTCCGGTCGAACGTTTCATCGTCTTATCCTATTTCAGATCTGATTGATTTCTTTCCTTGAATTATCCTCTATATTACAAAGAGACGTTTGATTTGTCATAAAAAGCCGTAGGTCTTTCACACAGCTCTGAGAAACTAATTCTCGCTCTCTCTCTTTTTCTGTCTCTCTTTGTCTTGCTCTCGCCCTCGCACAAAACTTTTGCAAAACATACCTCTCTTCTCTCTTTGTCTCTTCTCTTTCCTTCTCTCTTTCTCCATCCCCTAAAATATCGGTTATATAATCATCAATATCTTGTCTTTAGTTGGTTGACCAAAGGTGTTATGGTTTAAGATTCGTTTAAAAAATCCGATCATGCCATTGATGTATCAATAAACGTTTATTTAGATAATTGAACTAAAATCTATACACAGTATATGGTTCATCTTTGTTTGGTTAATAACCCCTGGTGTTGAGTTTTGGTTCTGCTTTCCAAGGGTAGGGGTGGGGGGCGGTAGCTCTAGGGTAAAACATCTGGATGTGAAGGACTGAGAAAGGAGTCATGGTATCCCCGCCCTGTCTCGTGTATGGCAACACATAAATATGTCAGCCGTTGGTCTTGATCCCCGTTCACAGTACTATGTAGAGCTGACGTTGGACGTTAAACCAACTCAACTACTACTTTTTCTTTCCACATAGCAAATCTGGGAATCTCAGATATTTAGTGCCAAAACAAGGCCTTTTACACACACACGAAGCTCAGCCGGTAGAGCTAGAGATTGATAAACAGGAGGGCCAAAGTTCTAATCCCTACTCTCCATGTCTCCATAATAAGATTCTTCCGAGACATCTAGAAAGACGTACAATTTGTTAGAGGCTACAAAATCTTACCCCCAGCAAAAAAAAAAAAAAATAAAAGATGTAAGAGTTAGTTTAGTGTATGACTTTCCCAAATGCACTATCTGACACGGCCCCTAGTTCTTTGTAGAAAAGAATCTTTCTCCTAGTCCAACGTCTCCTAAGTTCAAAGAAATATCACAACACTAACATTTGATAGTTTCAAATGCTGCCACACAAATACATAGCTTAGATAGGAAGATTTCTATCACAGTGGCACCGACCTTACAAATGGAGGACCAAATCCTACTATTTAATAAATTGTCGGATGGCGAATAGTGGGACGAGACGGGATTAGAATTCAGCGCCCTACTACTTCAGCCAGCTCGCCATATTCCCACACTGAGAGTAAAAGAAATGGAAGCTTGTTAGTTAATTTAAATCATTTAAACTGCAAAAACTTGGTGAAAAGCCTTATTGATTGTGTATTGCCCAGCATGAGTTCTTTTAAAAGCATCTTAACCATATGGATGGGGCATGGTTTAAAAGCATGTTTTTAAGTTTTCAAAGGAAATTTAATAAAATTCAATGAGAAACTTTGATGCTGTTAGAGGGGCAAAGTATGACCGACCCAAGAAGCAACAGGAAGTTCAACTAATGGGTTGTTAGGTGAGGTTGTTTTGACAAAAGGAAATTGCAATGCTATTAACTAGCTTCGCATAAGTTCAAGAGTTTTCTTTAAATATTTTTCAAAAAAGATGTGAGAGTGTGACATGAAAAATTCGTAGAATAATATCAATGTTGTGTAGCATTCATCCCATCTAGTGCGTTCATAGTAAACAAAAATGTGGTCAAGAATTACAGTTTCAGAGCTATGAAAGCTATTATAATAGAAACATTTTTTTAATTGTAGATGGTGTTAAACAATTAATTTCTTTTTGCAAAGAGAGGTTGACAGAAAAATAACAGTGCGACACACTGACATAGATAGATAGATAGATAGATAGATAGATAGATAGATAGATAGATAGATAGATAGATAGATAGATAGATAGATAGATAGAGAGAGATAGAGAGAGAGACTAAGAAACACCAAGAGAGAGTGTGTGAGTGAGAGAAGATAGAGAGATAACCAGTTAGAGAAATTGATAGATATTTAGAGAGACTAAGGCAGGCAGAGCTGTGGAAAGAAAAGATAGGGAAAACGAACGATACATGAATGAACTCTGATCAAGGGTAGACGAACTGATGAATGAGAAAGTATGATTAGAAACAGTCATAGAAAATAACATTTTTCATGCAGTACTTTTTATTACGGAAAATGAGCATAATATTGGGCCTTCCAAGTGCTCTCTCTACAACTCATTGATTTTTATGCAGGCAGGGCCCTTGTGAGAGTAATTATGTTATTTTCCAGTTTTTATTTTTATTTTTTCTTGTCTCAGTCTCCGTGCAATCGAAATCCAAGAAGAAATTGATATATTCCCTTGGTGTGCGTTCTGTATTGAATTGCCATAATTATGATTATTTCGGTCAAGTGTTTGTCTCTTCACAATTCCATTACATATACCTTGCATTGATCATCACAGTATATTCGTATTTTCTCATTGTGTCTTTACCTTAAAAACGTTTGATGTTTTATAAACACTTAGTGAGCGGATATTTCAAAGGGCTTTAACAATAGAATGGTTTCAAGTGATGCTTTGTAACGAATATTTCGTTTTTAATGGAAAAGAGGGAGATGCAAATAATAGAAAACCTGGTTGATGCGTAAATAGAATTATTAAAATGGAAATGGAAAAACAAACTTGTGTGCTGAACGTTTGTTTTTTTCATCATGAAAAAAAAATCCTTAACAAAATTTTTACAAGTCTCAATTCCAATCTCTTTTACTACTAAATTTGCATATACAATTTATTGTTTGATGCAAAAAAGGGGGATAATATAATTTTTCAATCTTATCAACACCTCTGTTTTTGCCATTTTTAAAAGGTTTTATTTGAGTTCATTTGGATTGTTACAAATAGTCATAAAATGGAATAAGTTTTTTGTCCCTCTCACTTTAGTTTATTTTTCTCTCCTTTCTCCCATCCTGCCATGTATCTCTTTAGTATTATAAAGCCTATTTTCTTCATATATTTCTTTAGCATCCCTCTTTTATTTATATTTTATTATCTTACTTAATCTTCTTCCACTTCTTCTCACCATGGTAATCTTCTGTTTCTGTCTCTTTATGCCTGTCTGTCTGTCTGTCTGTCTGTCTGTCTGTCTGTCTGTCTGTCTGTATGACTGTCTGTCTGTCTGTCTGCATCTCTCTATCTCTCTCTCCCTCTCTCTCTATCTCTCTCTCTCTCTCTCTCTCTCTCTCTCTCTCTCTTTATTTTAGGTATATATATTATCATGCTATATGAATATATTTTTCTATATACCTTTTCAGCGAAGAACTCTATTTTAAAAATACAAATGTAAATACAGTAGGAGTCTCCTACGGTAAGCTTACAGTCCGTGCCGATAGAGTATGGAAACGATATCATTTATATACGATTTATAACGATATTTCTATCTACCTATCTATCTATCTATCTATCTATCTATCTATCTATCTATCTATCTATCTATCTATCTATCTATATATCTCTCTCATCCTTTCTCTATCCAACTTCCTTTATTCATTTCCTTAAAAAAGACCAAATAAAAAAAAATACAACAAACAACAACAACAAAAAACGAAATAAAACCAAACCAAAAAACAAACTGTTGCGTATCCATCTCACAATCCGTGTGCACATCTTTATACATGTATCTACATATTCTCACTTTTTTTCGTTTGTGAAGAATTTTTTTTTAACGAAAAGTTTATTCTTGCGTAGATTTCGTGCAATATTACTTCCCACAATCCATTCCGGTTTCTTTAGACAAATCAAAATAATTAAATTTAGAAAACTATATTTCTTTAACATTGAAATCTACATTATTGAATAGTTGAAGTGATATTGTTTTTGCTTTTTTCATGTTCGATATACAATTCTTAGGAGAATCGACACTCAGTTTAGAATTAAAGAAGAAGAAAAAGAAGAAGAAGAAGAAGAAGAAGAAGAAGAAGAAGAAGAAGAAGAAGAAGAAGAAGAAGAAGAAGAAGAAGAAGAAGA
>RQTK01000425.1:245082-255082 GCA_003991915.1 Elysia chlorotica
CCCCCCCCAAAAAAAAAGACAAGCAAAAAACCCCCAGAAAAACAAACGAACAACGAAACAATCAAAACAAAAAAAGTAGAAAAATGTTTATGCTATGCTCAAACAACAAAAGACCCAGGGTCGTATGTACAACTTCGCGGTAGCTTACACCTTGTCGTTAGTCTTCTAATTTTTATATTTTGAGACGAGTCGTAAGGTTGGTACAACGTTGTACATACCATCCCTACTTTGCAGCACCAAAGTTTCAGAAAACCCACCGAAAGATTTGACCTAGAGAAAAGGTCTGTTAGGGTCGCAGGCTCGATACGACCAAGCAATTTTATTGTTTTCTTTCGCTTTGTTCTTAGTTTTCAAGTAAAAACTAGTCTCCTAGTATGTATTAAGCGTTACTGCATAATAATTCTTCATAATAGAATTTAAAGTATGTTTGACATTGCAAGGGGATTGTTTAGCTGACTATACGTCTATTTCAACAATCGTTGTAAGACTTGTCAGCTGAAAAATAATTATTTTATCGTAAAGTCACCTTACTCTATGCTTCATCGGTTGGATCCCACAGTTTGTGAATGATTTGATGGCCAGTACCTTGTTCTAATGCTACGATGTTGTAGAGTATATTGAAGAACAGAAAAAAAAGGCAAAACCAATGGAAATATAGTGAGGCTAAGATATACCCAACAGTGAGAAAGTAAAGGATTTTTCCTAATGGCTCAAAGGCCCCAAAAAGGCAAAAATCTTTCGCTAATGGGCACATGCACAAAACGTGAGCCTTTCAATGAAAGGTGTTAACACTAGAGCACAGGAGACAGAGAGAGTGTTAGTGAGAGAGAGAGTCAGAGAGAGACAGAGATAAAGAGAGACACACATGCACAGGGAGAGAGAGATAGAGAGAGAGAGAGAAAGAAAGAAAGCGATACAGAGAGAGAGGTGGAAAGATCTAGAAAGAGATAGCTAGATGAAGAGGTAAGGGTAGATTCAAGGAAAATTACTAAAAGAAAACACCAATACAAGATTTTTTTAAACAGAAAAAACCTGTATGAAATTTAAAAAAAAATACAATAGAATCAACTGCACATTTCCATTATTTAAATACGATAGTATCTACTTTTTATGCCAGTAAACACTGTTTGCCCAGCTGTATAAAAACTGTTTCCCGTTGTAACGTGGATTGTTAGGGTAATGCACAGTCTCTGTTGTAGAGCCCAGCTATCGGTTATAAAATTATATATTGTAGCGGGGCTTCAGACAGTGATCCAACATCCACTGGCTCAACACAAATAATAAAGTTAACTCCTTCTTGTAGAAATATTGAAGAATAACTTTATTAACTATAAACACGTCTAGGGTATTGAAAATTTTATAATGAAATCTCGACAGCAATCAAATCCACAACTGCAATAACAATCTGTGATAAATTCCACAACTGCAATAGCAATCCGTAATGTAACACACCGGCTTCTAATAATAGTAACAAATGCGCTCAGACTCTCCGACTGACTGACTACTACTCACTGATAACTCTCCACAGCTAACCCGTACAAGCCTTTTATACCTATTTGTAACCCAGAAGATTCAAGTTGTTCACGATATTTCTAGAACAGACGAGACCACAAGGGACATTACTCCAGTTGACTAGAAGCATTAGATTGTAAACAAACCGACACTGAAAAACAAGTTGTTTACCAGATTGACAGATTTCTCGAATGTTCTTCACAACCGGGGCAGACAAGGATGCATATACTAACAATGCATATACTAGATCTAGATCTTTCTCCAGTCTTCTCGTCTTCTCTCTATCCATCTCTATCTCTCTCATCCCCCGTTCCTCTCTCTTCTTTCTCCTCCTAAATAACTTCCTTCAAACAAACAACCACAAACTTGTCACACCCGTACCCGGACACCTCTTCCGCCATCTGTAGTATCGATTTTGATATATCGGTCTCGTGTCAAGGATACTCCCATCAACAGGTACATTAGCTGTCTGCCAGTTAGCAAGGCCTTGCTAATTAACTTAGAATAGTTCTAATATAATACAGTGTAGTGAATAAAGCTGGGTGGGCGAGCGATCTATCCTGTCGCTAGTTTTGTCGATGATCAGGTTTAAAGATTAATCTTTATATTCTATGGGGAAAAAAACTTAATTACACTTACCAATTAGAGAGAGAGAGAGAGAGACAGAGAGCGAGAGAGAGAGAGAGAGAGAGAGAGAGAGAGAGAGAGAGAGAGAGAATGAGAGAGAAAGAGGGATGGCTAGGTAAGGGGAAAAAACCCACTGCGAACACAAAATTAATACAAATGAACCAACTGCATGTTTGCAGCATGTAAAAAAAACCCAATACATATCTACTTTCAAACCAGCAAACACTATTTTTCTCAGCTGGTAGGCAAACTGAAACTGTACCTGGACATGTCTCCTGACGTCCGTAGTATCAATTTTGATGTATCGATCTCGGGTCAGAGATAAATACCATCTGAGAAACGTGCCGAGTGACGCACTCCGCTCTCTTACCTTATCAGAACATACTCTCTCCGCTCTCTTACCTTATCAGAACAGACTCTCTCCGCTCTATTACCTTATCAGAACATACTCTCTCCGCTCTCTATTACCTTATTAGAACATACTCTCTCCGCTCTCTATTACCTTATTAGAACATACTCTCTCCGCTCTCTATTATCTTAGAACATACTCTCCCCGCTCTCTATTACCTTATTAGAACAGACTCTCTCCGCTCTCTATTACCTTATTAGAACAGACTCTCTCCGCTCTCTATTACCTTATCAGAACATACTCTCTCCGCTCTCTATTACCTTATTAGAACATACTCTCTCCGCTCTCTATTATCTTATTAGAACTGACTCTCTCCGCTCTCTATTACCTTATTAGAACTGACTCTCTCTCCGCTCTCTATAACCTTATTTTACTGACTCTGTACTTCTGATGGACTCGGACAACACCCTTTTCTCCTGCCTTGTCCGGCTGCCTTCACACTTTCATCCCCGTCAACAGGTACATTAAGTGTCGCTAATGAACTTAGAAGAGCTCTAATGGTGAGTAAAAGGCTGGCTTGGCGAACGACTCTATGCCTATCTGTAGGTTTCTTATCATACATATAGACACATCTTTATATTGTATGGGGCAAAGTTATTTGAGTTCCACAATTATAGTTTCGATTATTTAAAATATAGTCATTCGCCCCCTCCCCCCCCCCTCTCAACCTTTTCCTTTTTCTCACCCTTTTTCTTTTTCTCTTTCTATATCTCTCACTGTCTCTCATTCCCTCCGTATCTCTCTCTCTCTATATCTCTCTATTGCTCTATTGAAGCTCTGTCAGGCAGCGCTTACCCTCACTTTGATATGATTGTGTCGCCAACCTGCGATATTTTCTAACACAAAATCTATAAATTTATCCCCACCTCCACCCCCCTGTAATAATTATAATCTCACCATCTCCCCAAATGTCTCCCGCAGGCACCACCTATACTGAGATAGATGAAAGAGTTTTATGTTAAACTTATTGTCTTGTTAACTTGTAAAATAATAAAAGTCTACCTCTCTGTTACGCCCTCCAACATCTCTCCATGAAATTTATAAATTCCACCCCCGCTACCCCCTTGTGAAACCCAGGCAGCGTCTATACTGCATGCTATCATACACTGTTGTTTAACTTCAAATCTGCAACTTCTACACCTTCCACCCCTTTAAAAAACCAAGACACTGCCTATGAAGCACACCAATATACAATATTGAGAAACTTGTCAAATCTGGGCACCTTTTAAAATACACACCTTAATACAGCGGTGTGATTTCAATTTCCAACTTGTACCCCCTTAAGCCCTTGTTAACTCCCGGCAACGTCTAAAATGCACACTGTAACACAGCGTTAAATCTCCAACTTCTACTTCCCTTAGCCCCAAACTCCCTCGTTAAAACAGGGAGCGCCTATTCGTATAATGCACACCTAAATACAATGTTGTAGAACTTCAAATTTCCAAGCACTGACTATATTGCATACCATTATAACTTCTCTCCACCCCCCCCCCTTTTCCCTTTTTTCTCCTTTTTCCAGGCAGCGCCTATAATGCACACCGTGATACGATGGCGCCGTCCATCTGAGATCGAATCGACCCGCTACCCCACCGGTGAGAATCCGTGTAACCACCTGCTGGGCAACGCGCTCTGCTACATCGTGTCCGGCAGCATCCTTCTCGTCGTGGGCGTCATCATCACCTCCCTCACCTTCCAGAACCTGGACGGTACAGACAACGAGAACAAAGAAAGGTAAGTTGGTTCCTCTTCTGTTGGTTTGGTCCCAAAAAGTGAAGGTTTGTAATGGTTTGGTTACAAAAGTTAGGTCGATCTTCTATTGGTTAGGTCATATAACACAAAGGCGTCATTTCTATGGTTACAAACGTGAGAACGAAGAAAGGTTAGTTTTTTCGTCTCTTGTTGGTTTGGTCAATAACAACGGTACTAAAGGTTTGGTGACCAAATCTCAAGGTACTAAATGTTTGGTCATAAAACACCAAGGTAACCTATGATTTGGCCACAAATGTGAGAACAAGGAAAGGTTAGTTGGTTCTTCTGTTGGTTTGGTCACAAAACATCAAGGTTACCATTGCTTTGGTTACAATTGTGAAACGAAAAAAGGTTTTAGTTGGTTTTCCTTCTGTTGGCATGGTCAGTATAATGTGACATACCGAGTCATGGTATTCCCTTCCTGTCTCGTGTTTTAGCAGCACATAAAATTGTCAGACGTTAGTCTTGGGGCCGGTCCTCAATATAGCCCATATAGCCCAGAAACTGGATGACACTGACAGAGAACAAAGAAAGGGTAGTTGGTTCTGTTGGTTTGGTCACAGTTTACGTGGAACATCGCTATGTTACTTCTAATAAGCCAACAGTGAAAACATTTTCTGCATGGCAATCTCTCTCTCTCTCTCTCTCTCTCTCTCTCTCTCTCTTTCTCTCTCTCTCTCTCTCTCTCTCTCTCTCTCTCTCTCTCTCTCTCTCTCTCTCTCTCTCTCCCACACTCTCTCTATCCATCTCTCTCTTTCTTTCTCACTCTTTCTCTTTTCTTGCAGTATCTCAATACCAACATGTATTCCCCAACCTTCCCAACGTAGCCACTCTCTATGTGTACTTCACCCACTTTTTTTTCTTTATCTCTACCTGTTATTCTACTATCCTAAAGAAAAAAATATTAAGCTACTTCTCCATAAAAAAAACAACGAAACAAACACCAGCCGCTTACTTCTGCGGATTATTCAAGATTGACGTCCTCTTTTAGGAGCCATTACGCACACAAGAAGAAACCTTCCGACTTATTTTGTATTCCCAAACCAAAAAGCCCTTCTTAGAAATGCTTTTATGAAGATTAAACTGTCGGGAGGAATTCAACACGATATCTTATAAAACTGTTCCCGGATCCAGAATAACAGCCTTGATAAGTATAGCAAAAAAGCTTACCGTTGTATTATTATGCAGTCTAGGAACGTTGCAAGCCATTATCTCCAGCGAAACACATTCATGTCTCCTTTTAATCATTTAATCATTTTATTTAATTTTGTTTCGGAATGCCATTATTACTCCGTTGGTGGGATTCAAGGAAGCTTAGTTAAGTTATGTCCTGTCATTTTTTGGTTTCCTCGGCTCTGATCCAATTATGATATAATGACCAAATTTCATCCAACCCCCTCACCCCCCCCCCCTGAAAAAGAAGCAACATGTTCAAGCTTAAATGGCTTCACAAACTATTAAAAAAGGCGGATTTACATAAGTTAAAGAAAGAATTGCCGAAAAAAATTATGTTGAAATACAAGTTGCCACACATTTGAATTTTATAGAAAAAAAATAATTTTAAAAACTTATTTTATCTGTTCCTCCAATCGAAATAGGTATATATTAAGTTTACTACAGCTTTCTGAGTCTTAAATACTAAAATTATGCTTGCTTGATTTCTTACGGGTGTTCGTGACATTCTAGTTCTTGCTTCTCCAATCTGAAAACAATTTTCTCGGTTAAAAAATTACAACACGATCGAAACAAGAACTTGTTAAATGGAAGGTTATTGTAATCTTCAATTTAAATGGAAGTCGCTCAAGTAATTTCTAAGACATGAGAGAAGAAAAAAGATGTATTCCATTATATTTTTGTTGTTGCTCACTCAAGGTATAGTTTTAGCTAGGCTTGGATTTGTGATGATTTTAACAACTGTATTGACTACCGCACAATCATATTCAAACAAAATGTGTGACCTGCTATGGTAAACATTTTCCATATTTAACTTTTCTGACATATGGCATTTCTATAGAATTTATATAATATAAATTATGACCCAGAAAATTGTGTTAGAATAGATGAAAGAATTATACTTATCAGATTCATATACAATGTAATGTATAACTTAGGAAGGGAAACGGCATAATAATTGTGTTGAAAGACTGGAAATTGAGCCATATAGACAAGAGGGTTTTGGTTTTCTTTTAAATATTTGTGTAAATAGTTTGATAACACATTTTCAGGAGATTGCATCTTATTTTGAGGTGGTGATCTTAGAGTAATTTCAAGAAACAATACTTACTTTTCCAGCTAGTTTAATTTCATGACATATACTGTCCTGTTTCCCTCAGCTCTTGAAACTTGAGAATTATGTGCATCCTTTCAGAAATAAAAACTCTTATTTAGACCTTTGCAGAAAACACCCTGTGCTTTTAAAACAAAACTATGATGATTTTTTAAAGTTAATCTAGTTGATGGTGTAGCTTTCTGAACCTAAAATGAGACGGTTTACTGGTACCTGATGGAAAGTCGCACTTTCGCGAGACGCTGTATACATACGAATTATGTTTTGTGAGAACTATTAAGTCAGTATACTCGAGAAAGTCTTAATATAACGAGTATAACTTCAATCTCCGCTACATTCGGTACTCATACTCTGGTAGCCAACAAAACTTAACTCGCACATTCAGTCAGCAGTTTTTTGGATAGTTACTTAGTTACTTTCAATCAATCAATCCATTAATTAATTATTGACCACATGACTTACAAAGCAAGCAATAAGTCAATTGAACAATCTCTCAATCAACCAAACAGTCAATCAACTAATTAACTAACCAACCAGCCAACCAACCAACCAACCAACCAACCAACCACCAATCAATCCACCACTCACTCACTCACTCAATCAATTAATGAAACAACCAATCAACCACCCAATCAAGCCTTGACCCCCCCTCCCTTCCCCACCTTACTTTACCTAGGTACGCAGGCCCCGTGCTGATCGCCGCTGGAGTTCTCGTGATGGCGCGAGGCGCGCTCAGCAGACTGTGGCCCCAGCGCAGAACTCTCTCGGCCCGGAGGAGATCTCTGATCCGCCGCTACATCCGGGAGATATACAGCAGACCAATATTTGCCGTACGTACCCTATTCTCGATAATTCCTCGCCGCACTATGACTTTTCTTCCTTTTTTTTCGAGTTTCTGTAGTTTTATTTGATGTGCTGTGTCTTTCATTCCGTATATCTTCCATTCTCAAATTCTTCCGCACCATATAAATATTTTATTGTGTTTGTCTTCCATTCTCTATATTTTCTGTTCTATGTCTTTCATTCCGCATTTTGGGGGACGCGGCAGCCCTGGGGTTGATTATCGGCTTCCGACGCATGAGGTCCGTGGTTCGAGTCCTGGCGATCGCGTCAGTTTAATGTGACTGGCTGAGACTGGAGCCATGATATCCCCACAATGTCTCTGTGTGGCAGCACGTAAAATTGTGAGATGTGAACAAACAAACCAAAAACAAACATTCCGCATTTTTCCACTCTTTATTACTTGTTCTACTATGCCTTTCATTCCGTTTTTTTTTATTCATTATATTTACTTGGGTATGTCTTCCATTCTTGAATTTTTTCGTACTATGTATTATATTGCGTTTGTCGTGTATTTAATGTATTTCTTATACTCTCAAAGACAAACATAGTCGCTCTTTTCTTTGGAAAACCCCGCTATTTTGTAACTTTGGTCGAGGAGAGCGAAGCTGTCTGCAGGTTTGACGTTTCCTTGGCTACAAAGTAGGATCCTATGAACCCAGACCGGGATACCTGAACTTTGATGGCCACACTATACATGTAGCCTAGTAACTCCTATCCAATCAGTGGGATTCATGACGTTCGGACCGAGGACTCGGCCCCGGGATCTCTAATTAGAAGCCGCAACAGAGCTATCTAGCCGCCCTCCAGATTTTGTTTGTGTTTGTCAAGAACGATTTATATAGAGAAAAACTGTTAAACCTTTAATTATGTTTTTCTTTGGTAGTAACATATCTCAAAACCATTTAAGCCATTGCATTCAACAAGATGGATATCAACCTAAATTATAATTCTGTTTTATGCTGCCCTTAAAGCCATACAATAATAAAACTAAACATGCTGCCAACCGCTATAAATTGATTGATACTTTTTAAAATCACACGTCATGAGGCAATCTTCAAATTTATGTTGCATGTTTACAACCGAATGTTTCTTTGTTTCGCTTTTCATTTCTCTTCCGCGCTATACCCCTATTTCGACGCGTAAAGTTCCACAAACATTAAAAAATCTATTTTTAAACAATGCATGGCCAAAACACAGCTGTATATCATATTTCAATATTTTAATGCTTATCATGGATCATACAAAGTTATTAAACAACAGCAGCCTATCAAAAACAGATAAATGTTAATATAATAATGGTAATAATAAAAAGTTTGATGCTTTTATCTTGTGATGTAAGTGTTATATGACTTTCTTTATGCATAACAAAACGACGTTTAGATTCTAGACCCATACCACAGATCATAACATAACCACAAAAAATAATATTGTTTCACTGAAGATAGCGGTGGTAAAATAGAAAAATAATATCAATTAATGATTGCCTCGAGAGATACCTTGGGCCGTAAGTACAACGTTGCGTTAGCTTACGACTCGTCGTAAGAATGGTAGAATAAGAGGGCGCACGACGAATGGCAATCTACCACTACATTGTACTTACAACCTCTTGCATTGTAACAAGAGTTATGATTTTTGTGCTGTCTCCAATTAGAAGACTGTATTGGAACGTAAAAAATATTTTTTGCTGCCGACAGTTAGATAACTCTAGTGTTACAAAAATTACAATGTTTTGTGTGCTTTCTTTAGCTAGAAGATATACTTTATCAATAATTATAATGTTTTGTGTGCTTTCTCCAGTTAGAAGATCGATCCAGTTGCAGTCTGTGTGACCTAGAGGTATCGGATCTCTACCACATATCTTCAGCTTCCAGGTTTGTTGTCCTTCTCTTACCGTTCCTTGTGATCCTTCTCATCATGCTTAATTGTAAAATACTCTCACTTTCTCAATTTATTTGTCTGAACGTCTTCCTATCTTTGTCTATCTGGTTCCATTCCACCCCCTTTCCCTCTCTAATTCTCTCTTTCTTCTTATTCTTTTTCTTCTGCTTCTTTTCCCCCCACCTTTGTCACAATCTCTCTTTCCAGTCCCACCTTTCTCTCTCCCATCCATCCCCATCTCGCTTTCACTATCCCTCCTTCCCTCTCAGTTACAACACGTCTCTGTTTCTATTTCCCTAAAAATGTTCGACGCCTTTGTCTTTCCCTTTTTTACTGGTTCTTTTTAAATCATTGTTTTCACTGCCACTCTAAACAAGCAGTGTGTTCGATGAACACAGGGAAGCGAAGCACTGAGATTTAATTTAGCTCTGCTGAGCGGCACAAAGACGTTGAGATGTACAAATTGATACTATTTTTCCTAAACAACCAACTCTTTAATCAGTGTGAATCTCCTCTCTCTCTCTCTCTCTCTCTCTCTCTCTCTCTGTCTCTCTCTCTCTCTCACGCTCCCTCTCTCTGTCTGTCTGGGTGTGTCTCTTTATCTCTCTCTCTTTGTCTGCATCTCTGTCTGTCTGTCTGTCTCTCTGTCTGTCTCTTTCTCATCCCAACGTATTTTTAAAGAAAGTCTGCAGCAC
>RQTK01000425.1:257582-275505 GCA_003991915.1 Elysia chlorotica
GACGCTCCCTATATGAAAATGCCATGCAGATTGGTAATAGGCATACAGCTTTCTAATTTAGGAGTACAGAATAATACTTAGAGAGTATATAATTATTCTACACCATATTACGTTGACACTAGCATATAATTATTCTATACCATATTACGTTGACACTTGATGCCAAGGTTTGTTTATGCGACTTGGCATGAAATGTTGACAATATAAATAATATAGATTGAACCAAATCTTCTATTCTGAAGGCATTAGTATTCACTGAAGTTTACTGTTGTTGTTGTTGTTGTTGTTACTGTTGTTGTTTATGTTGCTGTTGTTCTTGTTACTGTTATTGTTGTTGCTGTTTGTTGTTCTTGTTGTTACTGTTGTTGTTGTCGTTTTGTTGTTATTGTTATTGTTTTGTTGTTTTTGTTTTTAAAACCTTTTTACTGTGTGGAAACCTGTAAATGTTTGTTCAAATTTTTCCCAGTGAGGTATCTTTTAGTCTTGGCATGTAAAATACACTGCCTTGTTTTATTTATCCCTGTATCCAACAGATCCCGCCTGTACAATGATGCTCCCCCGTCGTACGAGCTAGTCACCAGTCAGGAATATCTGTACAGCGAAAACTACGTACACGCCTACACCAATCCGGCCAATGATATCGAGGACGACAACTACGACTTTCGGCAGCCTCCGGAAGAAGAAGAGTGCCCTGTCCGGATCGTGATAACTTCGGCGACGGAAGAAGTGCATGCAGACGAGACCGTACCGCCCCCTTCCTATGAGGAGTACATCAAATCTGAACACATGAAAACAACGAGATTATGAACTCATGATAAACACGAGCGTGCGACTGGATCCCTGAGTGACAGTTGTATCGGGAGATTGATGACTTGCAATTCATCGGCCATTATTTATAGAAGAAGTGGGATGCTCTAGCAAGTTTTTCTTAAGATAAACAAAACAAAGGCAAAACCACGATATGGTTTTCGAGCTTCAATATAATACAAATAATTTCACAACTGGCCTTCTGTTATCCAAAAATTAATATTGTCATAATTATAGTGCACGTTAATTTTATCAACCATAAGATAATATTATTATTATTATTATTATTATTTTTTTACAATGAGGCATCTGATTTACATCGATTGAAACTTTTTTTTACTAAAGAGCAAAAGAGACTTTGTGTGGCACATGAAAGAGAAAAAAAACCCACAAACATTTTTTACTAGATTACCTTCATACATAAACTTCGATCTTTTTCATGAATATGATTGTGTAATCAAATACTATGTAATCATACTTTAATATTTTCCGCAGACGAACATATAAGTTTTGAATAATATACAACGTACATGTATAAATTATTATAGGAAGAAAGAAAGATACAGGATGACCTATATATACAGAATGTAATATTGATAATAATAATAAAAATAATAATAAGAGAGAGAGAGAGAGAGAGAGAGAGAGAGAGAGAGAGAGAGAGATAGATAGAGAGAGAGAGAGGGGGGGGGGGAAGGGAATTGGAAGGAATAGTTACTAAGGGCCAGAAACATGATAATTAAGTTGTATTGAAAGAAAGATTAACTCTCTTTACAAAGGAGATAATCCATTTGAAGTATACTGATTGATTAATAAATAGATAGACAGATAGCTAATATTATAGCAAGAAAAGATATATTTTATAGATAAATAGATTGATGGATTTTTTAATAGGTAGTATAAATAAGTGGCTAGATTTAACGACATTTAGATATTTAAGGCTTAGAGAGATTAATAGACAGTTACATGTGTAAAACTAAAAGGGATACTTGTTGGAATGTTTGGATGTTGTGTCACGCACATAGTAAAGACCAAGCCACATTGTACATCATCTTGTACTCTAGTTAATTTAGTGTTCCAAATAATGCTTGTTCATAGGTAACGCAGTAAGCAGTTGACTATATTTTAATGATTTGCTTAAACTGTTCACGTTTGGAACATTCCTCCATGAACGCATTTTTGTTTAACAATTTTACAGCTGTAGCTATTCTTCCTCGTACCATGTTTTTTTATGATGTATTTGTGAATGTTGGGATTAACAATATCTTTTCATACAATAAAGGCTGCGGGTCACGGATGGTATACCAGAATGCATTGTGACAATTGTAATGGACAGTAGTGGTCAGTGTTTTTTTTTTATCTTATAAGATGCATAAGTAAAATGTTAGATTGCATATGTATTGTATTGCAACCGTTGTGCTCGCCATTTTTTTTCAAAAGCAATGTGTGAACACTATTATATTATCTAAAAGGCGAATATTATAGAATTTGCATAACTGTTTGTTTTTATGTTAAAAATATATATATATTTGCCACAATTAAATTTATAAAAGTTAACTTTCAGCTCTTTCCATATCCCCTTGCGCATTATCAATACAGTCTAGAAAGTACAAATAGGAAGTGAGTTAAGGCGTGACTATGGTATCTAAATACAAGGCTAGCCAGTCCTCTAAATGAACACATCTCTTTGTTCTTTTAAATTATTTTCCTGACATTTTCTACCACTTAACTCTACATCTTTGGAGCCAATGAACGTTTTTAAAGGGTCAAAAAGTATCCCCAGCTACACCAGAAACCTCGTTGTACCGGACATGGTAACATACTTCGTTTTCGCCAAAATAGAAATGATGTCAAAATCTATTTTATTGGAACACCAAGACGTTTACATATATTTTAGAATTAAATATTCATTATTAATTTTTTATAATTAAAAACCAGTGAGACCTGAAATGCTTCAATTTAAGTCCGAAAGAGATATCGAACATACAGTAGTATAAAGATATTCAGGTTTTATATATGTCAGGGCTCTATGCATATAACCGTAATCATCATTTTTTGTACTGTACCAAACAATTAATAACAATTATTTTAAAAAAATGTAACCAATATGACCAAATTTTTGTCTAATCTAATTTACTCTATGGTGTTTCAAAACTGTAGTAATGTTTTTCTTTCTCCATCTAATTCCACCAGCAGGCTGGTTTGTACGTTGTTTTCCGTAACTATTCATATACATGTATTATAATAATTAATAATTGTAGAATTCTCAATTACCATTTTTCATATCATCTAAGATCTAGTAAAATAATACTACATTATTCTTGCTTTGTACTTTTAAATCAAAATCATATTATTACTCGATGAACGTGGCACTTGTAGTAAAATGTGCCTTTTTCAATGGTTTACCAGTTGCCATTGTAATCCCCGCCGCTATTTCTTGTATTCATACTAACAACACACTCCTCTTTGGTTACTCATACCGCTACTACTACACTACAACTGGCTACTACTTTTACTAAGCTTACTATTACTTTTACTACTACTACTTCTACAACAACAACAACAAGAAGAAGAAGAACAACAACAACTACTACCACTACTACTTCTATTATTACTACTACTACTACTACTACTACTACTACTACTACTACTACTACTACTACTACTACTACTACTACTACTACTACTACTACTACTACTACTACTACTATATAATTATAAAACTGACACTAATACTACCACTACTACTGCTTCTGCATTAGTCATTAAAAGTATGTTATACATTTACATTACACATTATATGCAGAATTTCGTATGATTTGACAATTAATTAACAACATCTACAACATCAACAGGCGCAGAAACTTACATTAAAATTGTCGACTAATGCCGAGTTTCCTCGTCTGAGCTAGTGCGTTCACACCAAGTTTTGTCGCTTGACAAATCCAAGATAGATACCGAGCTGAAGGTTCTTCTTTTATTGTGGTTGGAACGGAGAACAAAAAAAAAAAAGAAAGACGAAGATATTGGGTTTATGCCATTTGTAGAGAACGTAGAATGTTTGGAGAGTATTTGTCCAAAATCGTGCAGAATGGGTGAAATTTCAGTGCAGCGATAAAGCTGAAAAAAAACGACCTGCCTAGAAAAGGTTTTTTGGTGCACTCTATCGCTTGGACGATATCGCTCGGACGAGCGATATTTCGGTGTGAACGCGGTATTAGAAGGCCTACCCGTTTATCGCAATGTGGATTGAAGCTGGCGAGGTCATTGGTGAGATAAGAAACAGCTCGAAAAAGTTGATCGAGTGGTGTTCCAACGGCTACTATTCGGAAGATAAAGTATTCGCCTTTATTCCATTTTGGTAGCGTTGGTGTCAGTACAATTTGAACTGCGAATCGCACCTATCCCACTGTGGGTACCAGTTGCCATATAAATCTTTCTTGAGACCTAAGAGACTTAAATCGGAGATATCTTTCCTTTCTCCGATTAAAGTACTCAGTGCCTATGTCACAATAATAAACATGCACTTGGCTACTTGTACATTGGCCGTAAGTACAATGTTGCGGTAATAAGAAGGCTTACGATGAGTTGTACGCTACCTCGACGTTGTACTTACGATTCAAAAATTAAGTTATGCTTTTGTTCTTTATTTCACGTCTAAGGCAATTTTTTAAACTTTGCTTGCCACTATTAACAGACTCGCTTCTGTGTGCTGTATCAGGGTACGCTAGTTGTTAGAAATTAAAACTCTGCACGCTTTATAATTTTTTTGATTTGTTCGCTTGTTTATATTGATGTAAATGGTCTTATTTACAGTTCACCATTGTAATAACCACAAGAGAACATTTACCATTTTACATACATGTACTTTGTATGATTTGAATTTTGTAGGATGAACACTGTGAAATGATTGGTGTGGTGAGTTTAATTTTAAATCAACGACACAGACTTGTTTAAAGTCACTTTGGCAGTCTGCCTGTTCTTTTATTAATGTCTGTGTTTATCTATTATATCCTTGCCATATCTCCTCATCTCCTGCATCTGTCTCTCTGTTTCTCTCTCTCTCTCTCTCTCTCTCTCTCTCTCTCTCTCTCTCTCTCTCTCCCTCTCTCCCTTTCTTTCCCTTTTTTCTCTTTCTATATATTGCTTTCTTTCTCGCCTACACATGTTTTTGTTTTAACTTTTTTTTTATTATAACTAAATTTATTATGTAACGATATATTTGCCCTCACTACTTGTGTGATTATGCAAACATACTGCACTTTGCACTCTGCATTTATTATTTTGAGACATAAGCTTTGTCCTTTATGCATTATTCCATCACGGTCTAGCATTTAAAGAGTTTCTTGAGGACTAAATACGATCTTTGCATTAGTATTTTTTTTTATCACATGAAAAGCAATCATTGTTTTTTTAATAATTATTTTTTTCATGATTTTATTGTGTTCCTTTTTTTAAAGTTTAAGCAAAGACAAGGTTAGCAAAAGCTATCATGGAGGTATATCTGCGAGAATTTAACTGCATTTGAACATCACTTGTAATTTGTAATTGTTACTCGCTTTCACATAAAGAACAAAATATGAAAAACGCAACAACATGTTATTTAAGTTTTCTACGATTTTATGATCATTCTTTCGTATTCAATTTTCGTATACAGACATGTTGTGTCAATAAACGATCACGATTTTTAAAGCTGTTTTGAGTTCCCTCGTCTCATTGTTTGTGTTTGAAACAAGTATCATGTAATGTGTCCAATGTGCCACATTTAGAAACAAAAAAAAAATATAAAAATGGGAAGATGTTGCCCTGATATTTTTTCTAACACTGATGTTTTCTTTTCTTGTCGTCCCTCATTGCCTTTAGTTTTTCATGTGAATTTATCTTTACACACACACCATGCCAATAATATCGAAGTAGTTTACACTTATATCAAGTCGATTAGATCTCTCTCAGACACTTCTATTGGTGTTCATGTCTTATAATCTGACAACTGTTCAGCTATACTTAAACCTATTCTGAATTAGCTACCTTCAAATAACGTTTGCACTTCATGTTGTAAAAGTGCTGTATTATACACATATAAAAACTTTAAAAGTTCGAATGACTTGGGTTTTCTTTCAACAGTGCCGCGGAGAACTTTACATCATAGTAACTGTAACCACTGCAGGATTCTACAAGAGGGAGATGAAATACAAATATTGATAAATGACGTGGAGCATATTAATTTTTATAAACAATTAACAGTTATTTCAAATGAAAAGGAAGATAACGCCAGCATAGGTAATGCTCAAAGACAGAGAGACAGAGATAGATAGATAGAATGATAAACACATTAAAATGCGGTAGCAGTGATCTACTACTTTAAAATAATAGTTCAGGAATATAGGTCACGTAGTTCTCACCGCAAATTTTAGACACGTTTAAATGACGCTGCCTTCTATTTTTGAATGTCTTGCTAGAGAAAAAACAACAACCACCCATTACCTTTAGGGAATGTTACTTCACGAAAATGTTAATGTTGCTACACAATGTTGGAAGATATAGTCATGTTCAACAAGAGGAAATGTGGTAGGGTCGTTTCGCACATTGCAGTAGATTATTGATTCCGTCTGTGCGCTTTGTGTCCTCTTTTAATGACTAGAATAAGTCACTGTGTAGCATTACTCACCAGATCGGGAGGACAACGGTTCGAATACCACAATCGATCAAACATTTAAAAACGTAAATTTGTTAAAAGTTAGTCTTGGTGCCCGTCCACAATATAGCCTATATAGTTCTGACGTTGGACGTTAAGCAACAAAACGAAAATCAGTCTGCGGACATATTGCTTACTGAGCCTCCAAAAACATAACGTGGAGCTTGTGATTCCCAACTAATGTACCGTAATGGCTGTACCACTAAACCCCTCAAGACGTCTGGCATTTTTACGTGCTGCCCCTTACGAGACAGTGCTGATACCGACACAACCAGTAGGGGACGAAATCGGACAAATAAATTTTTGACCCATCGTGGGTTTCGGATCGGGGGCCTCCCGATTGGGGTACCAAATCTCTAAAAATTTAACCGGTTCGCCCCCCCCCTTTCCCCGTCCCATCCCATCCCAAGGAATAGACCTAACCTCATGCCCTTTTCTTGCAGCAGTTCTTTGGCTGGGGGTTTCGCGTGCTTGGAACGACGTGGAAGATTTGTCTGTCCCTCCCTGGGGGTCCCGCTGTACTGCAGCAGCGTGGCTCGGACGCGCCGTTCACGTACAGGCTGCCCTGCAGAGTCGGTCAGACCACGGTTGCGGTTAAAACATAGTAAGATTTGGTCGGAGACAGCGAAGTTTCTTGCGGGCGTAACTAAGTACAACGCCGCCGTAGTTTACGTCTCTTCGTAAGCCTATTTATTCACACAGGGCCGTAGGTACAACGTCGTGGTTGCTGACGACTCTTCGTAAGAATGCGAGATTAAAAAGCTTACGACGAGTGTAAGCTACCGCAGCGTTGAACTTAAGGCCCTAAGTCTCGAGTAAGATTTTGTTTTGTGACGGGGCCCCATAGCAAGCTACATGAGACTTACTCGATCATTTTTTATTGAAATCGACCCAATCAATTGTTGGCATAGTAGCTTGAGTGAAATTCGAACCCGGAACTTCCTGCATTGTTGGTTGACGCTCTAAGCACAGTACTACCACGATGCCCCCTGTGAAAAGAAGACATTCTTGTCCAGGTTAGTTAGGTTGGTTGATTCATTTTCAGCGTCTATCGTTAGCCATTTTGCTTGCCTCGTGCCCTCTTATCCTATGGACAGTCTATATTATGCTCCAACAGTTCCTGAATCCATGCAAACTCAAGAGAAGAAAAAAAAACCTTTACGGAACTCTGCAACAGTTTCAAGTAATTGACAGACACTATTGCATGGCATTAAACATTAGTCCAAAATTCGTCACAACAACAACAACAACAACAACAACAACAACAACAACAATATCAACAACAATATTAACAACAACAACAATAACAATAACAACAACAACAACAACAACAACAACAACAACAACAACAACAACAACAACAACAACAACAACAACAACAACAACAACAACAACAACAACAACAAAAGCAGCAGCATGGGTCGAGGTCATTGCCAGTATAATGTGATCGGCTGAGACATAAGTCCTGGTATCCCTACACTGTCTCTGTGTGGAAGCACGTAAAACAGTCAGACGTTAGTCATGGGGCCCATCAAAAATAATTATATATACCTTTATTACCGGCGTTAGACGCTAAGCACCAAACAAACAAACAACAGCAACAAAAAACATCCCCTGCTGGCGCAAAACATTTATTACCGGCGTTAGACGCTAAGCACCAAACAAACAAACAACAGCAACAAAAAACATCCCCTGCTGGCTCAATAGGTAGGACTTTCGTCTGGCAATCGGGAGGTCTCTGGTTGAAACAGAAAACCCAAGATCAGCCAAGAATAATATTTGTCCGATTTCATCCCTTAGTTGGATCGTTGTCAGTTTAATGTGGCCGGCTGAAACAGAAGTCGTCGTATCTCTGCACAATCTATGTGTAGCATCACGTAAAATTGCCAGACGTTATTCATGGGGCCCGTCCACAGTATAGCCAGTATAGTGATGGACGCTGGGCAACCAACTCAACTCAACCCTTTTAGAATGTTTTCTAGTCGGTCATGGGCTGTACCACTAAACCTCTCAATCTAGGTCGTAATGGCTGACCACTAGACCTCTCAATCTTGGTCATAATGGCTGTACCACTAGACCTCTCAATCTTGGTCATAATGGCTGTACCACTAAACCTCTCAATCTTGGTCATAATGGCTGTACCACTAGACCTCTCAATCTTGGTCGTAATGGCTGTACCACTAAACCTCTCAATCTTGGTCATAATGGCTGTACCACTAAACCTCTCAATCTAGGTCGTAATGGCTGACCACTAAACCCTCAATATTGGTCGTAATGGCTGTACCACTAAACCTCTCAATCTAGGTCGTAATGGCTGACCACTAAAGACTTCAATCTAAGTCGCAATGGCTGTACAACTCAGCGATATTCTATTTATACACTAGATAGGCTAAACAACGTGTCCGCCGTGAGACAGACAAGAAGCTCCCGCCAGTGTAGTTAAGACCCTTACTACCAGCTCTGCGCTTGCGGAAAACCTTGATTTGCATTTATAGGGTGTAATTTGGTATACTTTTGACCCAAACAATTACGTGTACATAATTCTGCGGGGACAGGTTTATAACTCTACCGAAATCAACCAGCAGGGTCTTATGGCTCAAGGTGTGCCGTCACTCTGTTATTTCGAAAAGTGCTGTGCGCAGCAAGGGAATTAGCTAATCTCTATTTTTAGGTCAATAGTACCAGTACTACCACTAAACTCACTGGAGCCGCGCTACTCTCATTACTATGTTTCGCCCCTCGAGCCACCCGTTACGATTAAGGGATAGTCCACTATATAGTCTATATACGCTAAGCAACCCATTCTCTCAACTCTCACACACACCTCACTGCAGCCGCTCTGCTCTGTGCCCCCCTTTGCGATGAAGGGATCGTCCACAATATAGACCATGCATTGTCGACGCTGGACGCTAGGCAACCAATTCACTCACTCACTCACTCACACACTCACTCACTAACTCACTCATTAACTCACTAACTCACTAACTCACTCACTCAATCACTCGCTCACTCACTCACTCAATCACTCACTAACTCACTCACTCAATCAATCACTCACTCACTCACTCACTCACTCACACACTCACTCACTCACTCACTCACTCACTCACTCACTCACTCACTCACTCACTCACTCACTCACTCACTCACTCACTCACTCACTCACTCACTCACTCACTCACTCACTCACTCACTCACTCACTCACTCACTCACTCACTCACTCACTCACTCACTCACTCACTAACTAACTCACTCACTCACTCACTCACTAACCCACTCACTCACTCACTCACTCACTCACTCACTCACTCACTCACTCACTCACTCACCTCGCTGCAGCCGCGCCGCTCTATGCTGCCCGTCACCATGAAGGGATCTTCCACCACCTCCAGCACGGCATTCGGAGGGGGGCACACCTCCGGCTCCCTGGGGGGTACCTCCCGGCGGCGCATGTTGGGGATCCGACAGCACGGGTCCCTGGGGGGTATCGGGATAACTTGCTGTGGCGCCTTCAGCACGAGTACCGGGATGTCGTGGCACTGTCGGCCTGATCGGAACTGCTCGCCCAAACTGTTAGAACAAGGATGGATTGTGGGCAAAGAAATCCGGGAGAGTTATTCTGTGGTAGAATGTATTATTGAACAAGAATCAAGGTATAGGGCGAAATGAAAAGCTATTTTATAGTGCAACTTTGCTTTGAATAATCATTTTCAAAGAAAGCTTGTGCGGTCGGAGTTGGTCACTCAAACTGTAAGAACAAGGAAACAGGCACAGAAAATATGGGGGAGAGTTATTCGGGTGAATTTTTTTGTATGGAGTCTTCATGCTTGTGCGAGATGAAAATTACTTGATATTAAAATGTTGGATTTGGATAATAAAAATCAATTTCACAAAAAATAAGGAAACGTATATGGTTTTTGTGAGAACCTTACAGATATTAAACAAAAGAGATAACAATAAAAGAGAGCGGTAGAGACATGAAAGGGTTAGAACTACAATTGCAAAGCCATGAGAACAAGAAGCTGATTTGTCTTTAGGAGGTGTTAGATTTCATGGCATGCCTCCTTTAAATTTGAATCAAGAGACTATAAAAAGATTTAAAGTACATGTAATCGAAACATGTCTATGATATTACATGTATAAATATCTTTACCAGTCTGAGAACGTGTCTCCGATGCTACCCCAGGGATTTCCCTTAGGCAGATTCAAGCCATACATTAGTATTTTGAAGTCTTACTGGTGACAATTTCCGCTTACAAATCAATTGGAACCGTGCGAAACAATAATTTATATGATTTGTTATTTAGAAGAACTCAAAATCTTTAATAAATAAAAATAAATAAAAAAAGAGTAAGAAAAAAAGATGAATCATTAATACTTGCATAAAAATGAATCGGGCCATAGACAAAATCAAAAGATATTCATCCGAACTGTTTCCCCTCTTAGTGGTAAACATTTCCAGCAGAGCACTGAAATGATTTCCTTAAATATCGAATCCCTAAGTGTTTGTACTCTGTAGCTCAAAATGGAAGCGCAGCGTCATTTTGAGTGTTTCTTTGTGAGGTAAAACGTGTATGGTTACTTTGTAATTCGTCATTGACAGTATAGGATATCTCTTTAAACTCGTACACTTATCCTTAACTCGGTGAGATCTTATAAAATTTGGCTCTGGTGATCAGATATACATTATTTCTCACTGCTGTTCATTGAGGAATTCAGATATAGTTTTGATTTTGAGGATAAGTCGACGAAAACATGATAACTATTTATGTTTTACCAACTTACTGTATCAACCCCAACACTAGAGACAACACTGTCTCCTGTCTGCCCTATTGACCAACAAAAAGGTCTGATATCTGTCCTTTCATTCATCAAATCTGCGTGTGTCCCACTCAGCATTTTGCGCACGGATCCATTTCTTTCGCACAGCTGTAAAATTAAATATAATACATATATGAAAAGAAAAAGAAACCTTATGGAGATGTTTATTCAGACTCAAAGTTTATTTCCAAATAAGTTCATTAATTTTGAACAAAACAAAATTAATGAAGGGACTTTGGTTATAAATCGTTGAACCTGAAAATCACCCCCTTTCTTTATCTATAATAGTTTTTCAATCGACTTCAACACACATGTTTGTATGTATTGAACATTGTGCTCACACACGGCAGATTTGATGGATAAGGGACAGTTTTTGAGGCTTTGAATTCTGTTGATACGACTTCAGTCATATCACTGTAAAATTACAACTTGGGACATATCTCTGTCGTTTGGAATAAAATGACACCTTAACAATATGAGATATATTGTATTCTTTCTATTTAAATAGCTTTTCGTTTTTACATGCTTCGTTTTGATGGATAAACGACATATTATGGACAGGAGATTATATGGATGTGTGATTGCTTTTTTTAAAGAGCTTTTATGTGATCTAACGGAGAATACGAAGTTTCTCCCCTCCCCCTTCCACACACACACACACACAGACACACAAAATCCCACTCTATCTTTCTCTCTCTCTCCCTCTCTGCCTCTCTCTCCCTCTCTGTCTCTCTTGTCTCCCTCTCTGGAACCCTATGTGGTGACTTGCGGGAGACATTGGTAGAATAAAAAAGGCAAGGCAGAGACAAGTGGTATGTCCCATCCCGAGCCCTTCTTACTGTGACTAAGAATCTTTTTTCATTCATATTACATACTCATCCTCGCAGCGACAAGTAATCTGGATGCATCCATCGTCTTCTGTAGAAGATTTTCTTGCCGGAAGGACCACGAATTTCGGCCTCAGCAGACATCCTCCTACCCGCGGTGCGGAAGTATTTTCTTCTCTGGGTTGTGGCTTGGCCAAAACCTTGCAAAATGCGAAATGGTCCGACTCCACAGTTTTGGTTCCGGCAGGGGGTAGACGGTACGCCATCTTTATTTTCCTCCAGCTCCGCTTACAATTTGATATCAGGAAAAACAAACAAATAACATAAAACGATAATACTCAATCAACCGGGACTTTCTCAAGATGGACATTTCAGGTTTCACCAAGGGTCACGAATTTAAAATGTACAAGCAAAGATGCCGGGTGAATTTCAGATATAACTTTTTCTATTTGAAATTTGTTTCATTTATATAAGCTACCGGTACTAAAATTTTTGGGCCCGACGAGTAAAATCCTTCCGAGTGTTATTATTATAAAACACAATTTGTTACCCAAAAAGAAATCTGGAAAGCGATCGTTCTCTAGATTTAGATCTCCCGAAATATCTTATGCAGATTGCGCTAAAATTCAAACTTTGGGCCTTATTTCAGAACAGCAGCGGCTTAAAGCAAAACAATGTAAATTTCTTTAGGACTTTTTGTTTTATATGCAAGGAGAAGTAGGTCTAGATCTAGATCAAGGCAGAGTTTACTTAATGCTAACGATCTATTTGGAATAATTATGTCAATCTTAATACTCTACTCATGACTTCGTCAATTTGATACCATTATAGGTGCTGACACCACTTTAAAAGACCCATCTAAAACCAAAGCAAGAAGGTATAAATCTAGACTAATCTAATACAAAATCTACTAGATCTAGATCTCATGTAAACGTAACAACATCTAAGTTTAGCTTAGCAGGTAAATGCTTACCTGAATGTATTGTGGGGTAATAAACGACCACAAGATTTCAAGAAAACAAAAGAGAGGAAAAAAAAAGAACCTCGAAAATCTACAACCAAAACCTAACACTATGCCTGCCTAAATGATGCTTAACGTAACCAAGGAACAAACAATATTATTACTTTCTAGCGCAAAAACTGAAAAGCCGTTCAATTTCGTGTCCAAAGTAAGTGGCTTGAAGCGCATTTCCCTATAATTAAAAAAAAGATTCTTTAAAAGTGACTTAAAATGTAACCAGAAATTAGGCTTCTGAGTGAGAATGTTTGGAACTGGGAAATAGAAAAAGACATGAAGAAAGGGTGCCAAGAGAGAGAGAGAGAGAGAGAGAGAGAGAGAGAGAGAGAGAGAGAGAGAGAGATATAAAAGATTCATTATCGACTCTTGGTACATTTATTAAGGTCAAGGTTAGAATTGCGCAGCCGGGTTTATGTTCTGTTCGATTGTGCTCATGATTGGGAGCAACATCAGCTTCTTTTGAAAATGTTTACTCAAACTCAAGATTACCGCCAAATTGTATTCATTGAACACGGACAAATGTCTTGTTTAAAACCAAATTTTACCTAATGAAAGTAAAATCACTTGATGACATGGAGAAGCTCTTTCATTTTTTTTTTAAAAGACGTCGAAAACACTAAAAACTATAATAAATGAAGTCTTAGAGAGTCAAACCTGTTATATTTAATACGAAGATGCCTGTAACGAATCATTTGGCGTAAAAAAAATTTTGCAGCTGGCCCACGGATTTCACTAGAGCCGATGTCCATTGCATTGCGCATGTCTGGTCACTCCATCTCGACTCCTGTCTCATCAAACTGACACTGATAACCAGTAAGAGGAGGTGGGGGGGGGGAAACGCGCCCTGAAAACTCCTGTCTCATCAAACTGATTTGGGGGGCGGGGGGTGGCCAGTGTTCGAGCCACGGACCTCCTGAGTCGGAAGCCGATGTTCTACCTCAGGGCTGCCGTTTTTGTTCATCGGAAATATATGCCCTGCATAAGCAAAGCCCAAATAATCGTTTTTAGATCTAGATTAGGTGTTTTTGACGGGTTTAGAAACGCTAATTAAAAAACAAATGTATGTTATTACATATTTTAAAATACCTTAGCATTTTTCATACATTTTTCTAATTTAATAATGAACATTGTTAATATAAACCATACTTTAATTGGATACACGTGGCTATTTGTTATTATAATATTGATATTTTGAGTTACTGCCCTTGATTGACAATACGTTTACGATGCTTGTTTCAATTCTGTCCAATTTTATGCAGATTATTTCACAGTACGCTGACTGATATAGAAAAGAACCCCCACTAAACTTGCAATTTTTGAAAAAGATAGCAAGAGAGCTAAAAACTATTGTGAATTGAAGTCCTAGAGAGTCAAATCTATTGGGTTTAATACGAACTTGCCTGTAAAGAAACCTTGGACGTAACGATATTTTTAAACTGGTCTACTGAATTTGCTATATCCGATGTTTTTTTTTTTTTTTTATTGCGCATGCCTGGTCACTCATCTCACCTGTATTCTATGAATAGACAAGGACGACAGAATTATCATTCGACTGCGTGGCGTACGATGGCTGTCGACAAACGTTAGCCTAAGCTTAGCATGCTTTGTAGAGAATCACAACTCTGTAGATAAGCCTTGCCCGATTAGATTCTTTGTTCTAATACTTATAGATGATTCATCGACATTCAGCACTATATAGGCTATAGACTCCTGTCTCATCCGGTCACATTAAACTGACACAGATAACCAGTAGGGGGCGAAATGGCTAGGGCTCGAGCCACCGACCTCGTGAGTCGGAAGCCGATGTTCTACCTTGTCGCATTTATTCATCGGAATTATGTGCCCTGCATAAGCAAAGCCCAAATAATCGTTTTTAGATCTAGATTAGGACGCTTTAGAGGTGGAAAAAGTCCCCAACAAAATTTAAAATAATTTAAACTCTCCTGTTGTTATGTGTTTTTGACGTGTTTTGAAGCGCTTATTTAAAAAACAACTGCATGTTATTACATACTTTAAAATACCTTAGCATTTTGTTTAATACATTTTTATAATTTAATAATAAAAATTGTCAATAGAAAACATACTTTATTTGGATACACGTGGCTATTTGTTATCATAGTATTGATATTTTGAGTTACTGCCCTTGATTGACAATACTTTTAAGATGCTTGTCTCGATTCTGTCCAATTTTATGCAGATTATGTCACAGTAAGCTGACTAATATAGAAAAAAAAGAAAAAAAAAACCCACTAAACTTGCAATTATTGAAAAAGATAGCAAGAGAGCTAAAAACTATTGTGAATTGAAGTCCTAGAGAGTCAAATCTATTGGGTTTAATACGAAATTGCCTGTAAAGAAACCTTGGACGTAACGAAATTTCGAAGCTTGTCTACTGAATTCACTATATCCTATGTCCACTGTATTGCGCATGCCTGATCACTCATCTCACCTGTATTCTATGAATAGACAAGGACGACATACTTGTCATTCGACTGCGTGGCGTGCGATGGCTGTCGACAAACGTTAGCCTAAGCTTAGCATGCTTTGTAGAGAATCACAACTCTGTAGATAAGCCTAGCCCGATTAGATTCTCTGTTCTAATACTTATAGATGATTCATCGACATTCAGCACTATATAGGCTATGGACTCCTGTCTCATCCGGTCACATTAAACTGACACAGATAACCAGTAGGGGGCGAAATGGCCAGGGCTCGAGCCACCGAACTCTTGAGTTGGAAACCGATGTTCTACCTCAGGGTTGTCGCATTTATTCATCGGAATTATTTGCCCTGCATAGGCAAAGCCCAAATAATCGTTTTTAGATCTAGATTAGAAGAATATAGAGGTTAAAAAAGTTCCCAACAAAATTTGAAATAATTAAAACTCTCCTGTTGTTATGTGTTTTTGACGTGTTTTGAAGCGCTTATTTAAAAAACAACTGCATGTTATTACATACTTTAAAATACCTTAGCATTTTGTTTAATACATTTTTATAATTTAATAATAAAAATTGTCAATAGAAAACATACTTTATTTGGATACACGTGGCTATTTGTTATCATAGTATTGATATTTTGAGTTACTGCCCTTGATTGACAATACTTTTAAGATGCTTGTCTCGATTCTGTCCAATTTTATGCAGATTATGTCACAGTAAGCTGACTAATATAGAAAAAAAAGAAAAAAAAAACCCACTAAACTTGCAATTATTGAAAAAGATAGCAAGAGAGCTAAAAACTATTGTGAATTGAAGTCCTAGAGAGTCAAATCTATTGGGTTTGCCTGTAAAGAAACCTTGGACGTAACGAAATTTCGAAGCTGGTCTACTGAATTCGCTATATCCGATGTCCATTGTATTGCGCATGCCTGGTCACTCATCTCAGCTACATTCAATGAATAGACAAGGACGACAGACTTGTCATTCGACTGCGTGGCGTACGATGGCTGTCAACAAACGTTAGCCTAAGCTTAGCATGCTTTAAAGAAAATCACAACTCACTATCTAGACAACCCAGAGTCGATTACATTCATTCTTCTAATACTTAGAGATGTTTCATCAAAATTCAGCACTTTATATGCTATAATTATGTGGATGGGCCCCAAGATGTACGTCTAACAATTGTATCTGCTGCCACACACGGGACAGGATGGGGATACCATGACTCATGTCTCATCTGGTCACATTAAGCTGACAATGTCCTAACCAGTAGGGGGCGAAATGGCCTGGGCCTATAGCGTTTGAAGCCGATGTTCAGCCCAGGACTACTACTTTTATTAATCGAAAATAATTGCCCTGCATAAGCAAAGCCCAAATAATCGTTTTTAGATCTAGATTAGAACAATAAAGAGGTGAAAAAAGTTCCCAACAAAATTTGAATTAATTGAAACTTTCCTGTTGGTAAGTGTTTTTGATGTGTTTTGAAGCGCTAATTTTTAAAAAAAACTGTATATTATTACATACTTTAAAATACCTTAGCATTTTGTTTAATAATGTTTTCTAATTTAATAATAAAAATTATTACCATAAAACATACTTTAATTGGATGCAAATGGCTAGTTGATATTATAATAATGATATTTTGAGTTACTGCCCTTGATTGACAATACTTTTAAGATGCTTGTCTCAATTCTGTCCAATTTTATGCAGATTATTTCATAATTAGCTGACTGATACAGAAAAAAAACGTTTAGATCTATTGCCAAATAGCAATGTAAACAGCACTATAAGTAACACTTGAGCAAAACAGATGTCACTTTTTTCATCAGCCTTTTTTTCAAGAAAAAAGAGAAAAATCTAAGCCTTTTCTGTGATGATATCCCAGTGATCTTTTGATACAGGATGTAACTACTATAATGTAAGCTGTTTTAAAACAATTATGCAAAAACGCTAAAAACTATAGCGAATTGAAGTATTAGGGTGTCATATCATTGTGTTTAATATGACATTGCCTGTAACGAAACCTTGGACGTAACGACATTTCACAGCTGGCCCATTGAAATCGTTATACCCGATGTCCATTGTATTATGTATTATTAATATCGTACTCGGAATTATGTATTCTTCACACAACAGAAGCAGTAAAAAGTTAACATCGATGAGGGAAAAAAAGGAATACAATTTCTTCTTCTTCTTCTTCTTCTTCTTCTTCTTCTTCTTCTTCTTCTTCTTCTTCTTCTTCTTCTTCTTCTTCTTCTTCTTCTTCTTCTTCTTCTTCTTCTTCTTCTTCTTCTTCTTCTTCTTCTTCTTCTTCTT
>RQTK01000425.1:275805-314531 GCA_003991915.1 Elysia chlorotica
CTTCTTCTTCTTCTTCTTCTTCTTCTTCTTCTTCTTCTTCTTCTTCTTCTTCTTCTTCTTCTTTTTCTTCTTTTTCTTCTTTTTTTCTTTTTCTTCTTCTTCTTCTTCTTTTTCTTCTCATGATGGTTGTGAAGATCAGGCAGTTCACTGTGTTCACAGCCATGTACATCCAAAGGGAAATCGTATCCCAAGAGCTCTCTACTACTACTGACATAAAAAATAATGATAACCACAGGGAGGGATGGGGAGGGAGCTGAATTCTATGAATACGTCAGGGCGACATAATCATCATTATACTTCACCTTACTTGTAAGTACTAGGTTTCGTCTTATTTATATATTCTGCCTTCCTTTACTAATACTTGTCATAGAATACAGCTTAGACTTCAAGGCGAGACATGTTTCGAAATAGTTAAGTAGCACTATTAAAAGAGATAGGTTTGTTACAAAATTATACAAAAGTAGCTTTATTTTTCCAGCCAGCAGTTATTAGCACATTTGAAACATCTGTGGCTTTAGATGCCGCTGACGACGCGGCCGCCCGGGTGCTGTGTGGCTTACATACATACTCACGTCCACACCTGGCCACAGGGTGAAAGCCGAGAGCTGATCAGCGCCGATCAGAATAAGAATTCCCCTATGAAAATCAACTAGCCCCACAGGATAATCTTGAGCCATCGAACCAGAGTATCTTTAGTCACACCAACATGGGGTGAAAGTGTGCTGATAAAGTGCTGTTGATGAACGTGTTTTGTCCATTTTAAATATTGTTTGAGACACTTCATCACACAAATACGGCGGTCGTCTCGATATACACAAACGGTTATAACCGTCACTGGAAATTTAGAGGAGCTCGTCTCCAACAGTGGTTCAATATGAAATACAGCTTTTATTATCTCCAAGATAAGTTATGTCCAAGGCATACAGAGTCCGACATCGTTGACCAGTGACCATAGCGAATAGCATGGCAAGTTTAGCACTCAGTATAATGGATGCTAAGATTTACCGCCGGTTCGTGTACAAGGCGGCGAAGGTAATTCATCACAACAGAAACGTCCAACATTGACGAAGATCGCGAGCGATCAGGCCGTATGAATTTAATACACTTTCATAAACCTACACACCAGCAGGTTAGATCCCATTTCATTAAAGCTGGAGAGTGCAGCTCTGAGTCAGAGTCTGACTGTTTTAGTGTGTAACCACAACCTTTCTCAAAGATTACTGTTGAAAATTCCAAGGTCACCTGTTCATTATATGAACTAAAGGGTCAGTGTTTTTGGATTTGCAGAGTAAAGCAAACCGAGACAGGTAAGTGTTATACTGGTTTCGTGGTTTTTTTCACGCCTGCTGTTTAAGGTAACCATGAAGGTGGCAGATGCCCCTCTGTCCCATTTTTGCCATGACAAGACGCAGGTCATCAGTCTGAGTTTTGAATGCAAGGGGTAAATGGCACTTTTGTGCAATGGTAAAACTAGAAGGGTTTTTGATGGTTTCATATGAAACGGATAGCCTATTTTTATCCTCTATATTATTATTATTATTATTATTATTATTTTTATTATTATTATTATTATTATTATTATTATTATTATTAGACATCAGCGATCACAAAAAATAAATCCGAATGAAAACCAGCGTTCGGGAATATGAAAAACCGGTGAATATATTGAAAATGATCGCAGAAGAAGAAAAACCGAAAACAAAACTATCACACAGTACAAGTTATTGTAGATGACTTGCACAATATATGAAAAAACTTAAGCTTAATGCTTGGAATGATCGTAATTTAATATCAAGAAAAAGGAGAACACAACACAGAGCTCTCGAGATTAACTGTACGACTGCGTGTTGTGCGATGGCTGTCGACAAGGTAAGATTAGCATGTTTCGTAGAGTCACAGGTAAGCCTAGGCAGGTAAGTGTCTTTGTTCTTAATATAGCGGCCAGTTTAGGGTGACCTGTGTATTTACACTTTAAAACATTCAGATGAAATATTTGCCCTGCAAAAGCAAAGCCCAAATAATCGTTTTTAGATCTAGATTAGAATGAACAGGAGGTGAAAAAAGTCCCCAACAAAGTTTTAAGCAATTGAAATTTTGCTGTTGTTGCGTGTATTTGATGTTTTAAAGCAATAATTTAAAAAACCAATGTCGCTTTAAATACCTTAAAATACCTTATTATTTATTATTAATATATTTTTATATAATAAAAATTATACATTTTATTAAAACAACTATGTTAGTGGATACAGAAAAAAACCAATGTCACTTTAAATACCTTAAAATACCCTAATGTATATAAATAATATATTTTAATAAATCAAAAATTACAAATTTCATAAACCAACCATGTTATTGGATACAGATTGTTATTTTTTATTTTAATATATATCTTTTGAGTTATTGCCCTTGGTTAATTATATTTTTGAAGATGCTTGTTTGAATTAAGCCCACTTTTATGCAGATTATTTCATAATCAGTTGACCAATTGATATAGAAAAGACGTTTAGATCTATTTGATTATCACTTTTATAAAATATATGTCATGTTTCCATCGCCCTTTTCAACAAAAAGAGGCAAAATACAACCCTTTTCTGTGACAATGTTCCAGTGATCAGTGATAAGGGAGGTAACTACTTTAATGGAAGCCCCCGTTCTGGGTAACGGACTATTGCTAACATAACAGGCTTGCATGACTGTACATTTTGTTCTCAATAAAAATAAAAAGATTTATGAATTTAAAAAAAACAACGGATTTAACGTTAAAGTTAAGTTCTGAATCGCGACATGGCTCTTGTGTTTATCGCTATAGCTTGAAATTTGCACTCCTAAGAGTCTGCAGGAAGCATGGTGGAAGAATTCTTTTTTTTTATAAAGCAATTTTATAAGTGGAGTAACTTCATTGTTATGTTGATGTATACGTACAAAGATCAATAAATGTGATGTCGGGGCGTACTTGGTTGGATCTATGAATAATAATTGTGCATCGCAAAAAACAAACAAACAAACAAACAACAACAACAACAACAACAACAACAACAACAACAACAACAACAACAACAACAACAACAACAACAACAACAACAACAACAACAACAAAGAATTCTAAAACCACTATCGAACATCTCAATTTTTAAAACAATAATTTGGTATAAATATTTAAATTAGATGTAAGCATACGAGTGGGCCCGCAGGATATAGAGATTATGACTCTCTAACTCTAGTCGTGTTAATATGTATAACATTTGTGCTTCTTTTTTTTCCTTTTTATATCTCTTGTTGGCTAACTGGAAGACTAAAAAAGCTGAAAATCACGGTTTCTTTCACACGATTCTCGCTCCCCCCCCCCCTCTCTCTCTCTCTCTCTCTCTCTCTCTCTCTCTCTCTCTCTCTCTCTCTCTCTCTCTCTCTCTCTCTCTCTCTCTCTCTCTCTCTCCCCGTCTTTCCGAGTTTAACGTCTCCTATATTCTCCTAAGGAGTCCTATACGGCGACAGCCCTCTAACGTAGGGGTTCCTTAATTTTGGAGGTTGTAGAGTATAGAGAGAGAGGATAGAAGGAGACAAAAACAAACCTGCCTTGCTACACTATGTGGACGGTTAAGGTTAGGTTTGCATTATTATTTTTAAGGGGTGGAGGTATGGGGAAGCAGTGTAGTGGGGGTACGAAGAGTCTAGAGGGAGAGAGGCTGAGAGGGTTGTTACCCTAATTGTATTCTAAATGTTGCTCCACCATCACCACTGCTACCATGACTAGTGTTACTACAACAACCACAACCATACAACATAGCCGTTACCGTGCTGACGTGCCGTAAAACAAACTCACTCACTATAATTATAGGTAGATGTGATATCATTACAATTATTATTGTTTTTTATCGTTTCCCAAAGTTTTGTGTTTATTTTATTTTTGTAATAATGTTCTACTATTAGTACTCCTACTACTCCTACTCCTACTACAACTACTACTACTACTACTACTACTACTACTACTACTACTACTACTACTACTACTACTACTACTACTACTACTACTACTACTACTACTACTACTACTACTACTACTACTACTACTACTACTACTACTACTACTACTACTACTACTACTACTACTACTGTGTTGTTATATCCCAGCTGTCGGACTCTTTGTGTTGGTCTATGTTAACGTCCTTTTTTTTCTTTTTTGACATAGTCCTACTACAGTACTAGCCTATGAATTTATTCTAAGTGAAGGGATGGGAGTGATCAGAATGTATGGTTTCAAGAGGGGTGGTTGTGGTTATACTACTACTACTACTACTACTACTACTACTACTACTACCTACTACTACTACTACTACTACTACTACTACTACTACTACTACTACTACTACTACTACTACTGTGTTGTTATATCCCAGCTGTCGGACTCTTTGTGTTGGTCTATGTTAACTTACTTTTTTTTTACTTAGTCCTACTACAGTACTAGCCTATAAATTTATTGTAAGTGAAGGGATGGTAGTGATCAGAATGTATGGTTTCAAGAGGGGTGGTTGTGGTTCACCTTTCCAACACCCACCCACCCACCGCCTTGGAATATCTGTTGGTTGCCATTAGTCTATACAAGCACTTCCGTTTTAATTACACTTTTTTCTTACCTTAAAAAATGCAGCAGTGGATAAAGGTGATTTTTGTTTGTTAATGTACCTTGAGTTATTACCCCTGACTGTCATTGTCAATAAAAGACGCGCACCCTCATTCAGTCCTATTTTAAACCAATTACTATTTCATAATGACTAACCTTTTTTAATTGCAAAACTGTTGATTTGATTTATTAGATTATAACTTGATAAGACAGTAATTATTTTGATATTGCCTTTTTTTTTCAAGTGTCGAAACCTACCCTTTTCCATGCTGATGAACCGAGTGGTGTTTCGATAAGGGGTGTAACTATTTTAATGAACGCCGGACTTTCGGGTACCGGTAGTCGGAGCTACCAACGCAACATAATAGATTTATTTTGATCCAATTGTTTAATCATAATTTCATAACGAACAAAGAAATAAATGAGGCTTGAATATTATAATTGAGTTGTAAATCACCCCATGCGTTGAAATATTGAACCCAGAAGCTTGGGATATTAAAGTGTTTTTTGGTTTATTGCTATGCATGATATAAAATCAAATTTAATACTTTGCAGGAAGCATGCTGGATATAATATAATTTAAAAGGCAATCGTAAGTTGGCCAATGTTGACAAAAGAAAACATTAAGGAAATGGTGGTAACTTAGTAATTCAACATGAGTGTTTTGCACGTACTCATTCGCTCTGCTAAAACAGCATCAGCTATGCTAACCACTAGACTGTCCAATGATCTTCAGAACAAAAGATGTTTTAAGGGCATTGAGACAGTTGACTAGCCAGAAGGAGTGATCAGTCCAAGGTATCACAACAATCTTTTGCATAATTTTACCTTTGCAACAAACATAACATATTCATTTCCGTACACTATAGAAAGCTTTATAAAGCCTTTATCTATATTAAAAATAAAAAAAAATTACCCCAGTTGAGTAGATCTCAATTTGTATACTTTCACTTTCTCGTATGAATGATAAAAACATATTTACAGCATGCTTTGTTGAGTTTGATGCTTTCCACATTTTTGCTATTTTGCATTTAAAGCAACAGCTTTTACATATTTTTTTGCCATTTCACTTGGTACACATTCAGAAGATTACAAATGGACTATTCAGACATATATCTTACATATCCAAATAGGATATTTTTTCATGATTAAAAATAAGGAAATGTGTATGTTTAAATCCTTTAAAGATATTAAAATGCTAAACTTAAACTATAATCAGAGAACTTGCCATTTCGAAGGTTTAAGATGCAGAAATATTTAAGGACAGGAACACCATTTTATCTAAATGTGGTTTTAGCCTATAAAATTTTGGACACTTGTTACTTCCAAGTTTTCTTAGAATGTTGTGCTTTCTGATGAAAATATAACAGTCGCAATTTTCTACATCAAGAACTGTGTTCGGGTGTTAAAAAACAACAACAATATAATATGAAGTTACCGGAAGACAGGGAAGTAAAATTTCAACAAAACAATTAAAATGCGATATATAACAAAAATATCAACAAATTGTGTAAATAGCATTTTTATTAGGAACCAAAACGACCCTCATAATATACACAAGTGTAATTAAAAACGCAATCGAACTAAAAGAAAATGGACAGATTAATAAATTATGCAATCACATTTCAAATGCATTGAAAATAAAAGTACTGTAAAATCTAAGGAAGAAAAAACAAAAAATTGCGTGTGTTAGCAGTCTTGATATATGGCTACTTTAGTACTTGTATACATGTAAATATATTGCAGAGAAAATTATAATTCACAGATTAGGAAATATCTTACAATGAATCAATGCTGAGGCAAATTAATATAAAGATACCAATTCAGATAATAAACAAGTTGATAACAAAGTATAAAACCGAAATAACTTTGACTACCATTTTTATATCACATAATTTTACTATTTTAGAAGTGCATCATGTACTTGAAATCTTAACTCTCATCTGTGTAAAATTAATATTTTTCTACATGATTAACTTACAAAAGCAATATCTCTTTGTAAAAAATATAAGTTGTTACAGCTATTAACATTTTAACTTTAAATTCAATTAAACTACATGTACAGAATGTTAAAAAATGATGCAAATTTAATTCTTTGAATTTTTTTTCTCCATCGAAGGTTTACTGCCTTGTATAAATTATAGGACATCTTCTAGTATAAGTGAATGAAATGTCAGAGGTGTGTATGAACTTTTATTCTATTCCTTTTAATTTAATCTTCAGGTTAAGTTATATTCAGAAATAGATTAAAATGAAAATAAATTAAAAAACAAAACAAAGCTTTGTTAATTAAATCAGAAGTATCAATTCAAAGCATCTTTAATGTTTATCCATCCAGTGACTATCTTTCTCATTTAATATAAAAAAAAAGGGACAACAAAAATAAAAAAGTATGCATACAGCAAACTTTACAGTAAAATACTAAAAAGGTTAGCATGACTTATTCATGTATCGGAAAAGTTGTTTTATATTCTTACATTTTACGGTTCTTGCGACTAGAATTTAAGGAAAAGAACAGAATAACATTGCGCAATGATGAAATCAACAAAGGGCTCTTTTGGTATTCTTACCTGATCAAAACTTGTAAAGCATAAATATATGATAATGATGACATTATAATGGCTAGATCACCACTTAGAAAACTGGATAAATATTCTGTAAAACAAGAACCGTACTAACAAGCATACGTTTTAATGATGAAACGTTGTGGGTAATCTATAAAAACAATTAACACACACATTGTATTTTTGAGGAAAATTAGGAAGCGCCTGTTTTGAAAGTTTTCATAAGGAATTAAAAACTAGATTTCATTGATTCACAAAGTGATTTAATAATTATCAGTCAAATTTCAATAGATACTATAAATATCACGGTACAAGTATTTCATTGATGTATTACTCCTACAAGTTTCAAAGCCTTTTCTCTAGTTGTGAGATTAAAAAAAAAAAGAACTGTTACTTATAATATATATTCAAAGTTGTTGTCATATACCCCCACCCACCCCCCTTCCACCAACTATATTTTTTCTTGAATTTTGTGTCAGTTCAATCACTATTATTAGTTAAGAATGCAAAGTTAACACTTTTTGTGCTTTAAAACATAAAGTGTTGATTACTTAAAATGCAAAATCACCTTTATCTAAAACACATCATTCAAATACTGGTGGTGAGTCAAGCTATACATGTACTAATTGAAGACTAAAACAAGTATATAAGATGATTAATTAATACTGATTGGCGAGAACTACAAGAAATTATGAACTAAGTTACATATAAAATTAAAAGATTAAAGTTGTACTGGTACTAGAAAACTTGTAAAAGTTCTATGAGTAAAAGCAATGAGATTGTGAAGACAAAGAATCAGTAAAAAAGAAATGAAACAGCCAAAACTTCCAAAACTACTGTAGGCTATGATTTTTTCAAGAGCATACATTTTGCATATGTATGAGTGTGGTGATAAATTGAAAATAAAACATATATACAATAATTTGTGTCGGTTTAGAGGTCCTTCACATACTTCGATTTGTAAAATCATAAGAGCAAATAAAATGAAAAAAATAAATACAACTAAAAGAGCAAAAAAGATGTTGAGCAACAAAATTGAATATCATGCAAACATTCAGAAAGTCTGAATAAAAGGCACAGAATATGATGGAACATTTTTTCTCTCTCCAATAAATTGTCCAATGGAAAAATTAATAATAATAATAATAATAATAATAATAATAATAATAATAATAACAATAATAAAAATAATAATAATAATAATAATAAAAATAATAAAAATGTCAGCCTAAATCAAAACATACTGTCATGTCCAATGCAACACAAAGATCTCATTTTTTTTTTTTTTATAGTGGACTGAACAACAATCACATGTTATAACATTCTAATGAAGTCTTTACACACAAACAAAGGAAACAACCGACTAAGCTCAAGCTGGATATGGTTTAAATAATCACAGCCCTACCGCATTTAAATTACAAAAGCCATGATAGGCTGGCAAGAGGAAGAGTTTTTTTTAATGGGTTGGTAATTTTGTTCTTGCCAATGGTAAATAAACCGTATTGTAATCCTCCCCACCCCCAAACAAAGCAAGTCATTTTCTAAAGTGTGTTCTTAATAACATTATTAACAAACGATATAAATGACTCAATTTTTAATAGTTTGCCAGTTTCCAGTGGTATAGCAGCAGACGGTTAATAAGAACAAACAAACAAACAGTGACACAAAAACATGTAGATAAAAAGAGAACAAACAAACAAGAAAGCTAACAAAAACAAAGCAAAAAAGTTTGTCTTAGAATGTTACCTATAAATTTATTACAGATACATCGTTTAGGTAACAACTCAAAATATTTTGTACCTGAATTTTTGTAAAAAAAAAAAAAAAAAAAAAAGAGAGAGAGAGAGAGAGAGAGAGAGAGAGAGAGAAGAGAGAGAGAGAAAGAAAGAAAGAGAGAGAGAGAGAGAGAGAGAGAGAGAGAGAGAGAGAGAGAGAGAGAAGAGGAAGAAGAAAAAAAAATTACTTTGAGTTCTGTAATGTCATATGAAAACTAAAAGGTAAAACTTTCACATTTTCCTACCAGCTTTCTCCGGAATCACACATCATTAGTGTATAACATTTTTAGCAACAAAAAAAAAAAGGGTTAAAATTGATTTTGCTTAAAAATAGAAGGAAAAATTACAAGTGCCTCCTGGGGCTTCTCTGTTATTGCTCTTTTTTTGTTTTAATGCAATAAAACTCTCAAAAACCATCCAACAATTTAATGATTCCAATACATTATATCAAACAAAATCAATAAAAAATATAATCATGTGTCAAAGAATAAAGAAGTAAAGAGTGTGTGATCCCAGCCTTATAAACATAAGCAGCATTTAGTGACACTTTTTTTTTAAACAAATGAAACTTAATTAGCACAAAACAATTCTTTGTTGAAAATTACTCCAAAACAGTTAGGTACCGGTACATAAAAAAAACTTGCACCCCCCCCATTTTTTTTCGTATCACCTATTCTCTACCACAATTCACTGTTGCGCCGGACAAAAAAAAACACCCTCCCCCCCCCCCCCCCCCCCCCCATTTTTTTTCGTATAAGCTATTCTGAACAATTGCAATGCTAAAAACGATAAAAAAAAACAACACAAAAAACATTCAAAACAATTTCAAATCATATTACCGGTACTGGATGTGGAACGCTATACAATTGAGATTTTTTTTAAAAATTTGAAAATACAGGCCAAGATAGGATGTGTATAATTAAGGCACAAATTGTCTACTCAATTCAAGTGGATTAGTGAAAAAAAAACAACAAAAAAACCCCCCGCCAGACACACTCAATTAACTGATTTCACGAAAAAAAATCATGTCTGTTAAATTAAATATTCTCCTTATACAAAGTTTTTTGTTGTTGAAGAGAAACAATCAAAACAAGTTATGCCTCCTTTATACATTTATCATGAGTGTGACATCAAAAGAACAGATATAAATTCTGAACATTTTAATCATCATGTCATTCAGGCAGTAAATATAATCTATAAAAATAAAAGTTAAACAAAGAAGAGAAAAATATTCATATATTTTTAACTTAGAACATACTCTGAAAGATTGTTTTATAAACAATCATTTGTGATGGGAAAGCAACATCTCTATTTATTCGAACAGACAGGTGAGACACATTATTAAACCGTGTGAAATTTTAAAATCATCCATTGAAATACATTTTAATGGTGGATTTCATACTGATTGCCATCATTGTTTTAATTTAACTTTTTCATTGAACATTGATCACAGATGAATGTGGCTCTAGAATGTTCTCAAAACTTCTAAGAAACAAACTGTAAAAAAGACACAGAGCTTAAACAAAGATACATGTATCATTATCACATTTTGATAAAAATAAAATGAAAAGAAAAATCTGGACATCTATTGCACAATTATTAAATATTTAATTGAATGTTATAGAATGGAATGAGATAATTAAAATGAAATGAAGCAAAAATAAAGCTTAAATTTTATACTGGTCATAAATCATTGCACAGAATGGTCCCTCCATGTATTATAAAATTAAACTAAAAAGTAAAACACAATGAATAGATTGGAATGAGATTTCTTTTTCTCAACAAATGCACTTAACAATAACAATTTGGTGTAGATAGTTACTGCATACTGTGTAAAAAAATATGTTTCAGTGGGTTCTGCATTGTAAACAAACAAAACATTTTAAGCAAAAGGCACAGTTCTTTAAAGCACAATTGAAAAAATACAATGTAGATTGTAAACTTTTAAAATCATAAAGGCACATAAATGTAAGGCAAAGATCTCCATTGTTTGTAAATATGCCAAATAAACCATTTGTCTCTTGTTAATTAGAATGTATGTAATAAATTCAAAATATTACAAGCTTTAACAAATACAGTAGTGTATTAGTCCAAATTAAAGCATGTGGTTTTTTTCTAGGAAAAGTTTAATTCAGATGGAGAGTTAGGGCTATACTTGAGGAATGCTCATACTAAAAGTCCATGATAAATTAATATTCATGGTGTTTTGATTTATAGAAAAACTTCTCTCTGAATAATCATTACAATATACATGTACAGTAATAAAAGAAAAAATTCTGAGTCCTTCAGTTAATCACCTACATGTCCTTTTTTAAAATTGTCTAGTTATAACTATTAAAGAGGTAAATAAACAATTCTTAAGATGCACTCTTTAATATGACCAAAAAACAAACAAACAAAGAGATGCATTAAACTAAAAATAAAAGAAAGATTAAATGTTATTCTAGAACAATTTAGAAAAGGAAACAGGGAGAAATCAAGAGAAAAATATTGTCATTTACTTTAGACATTGACACTGACATGTAAAATGGAGTAATATAACTTGAACCTTGGTTTATACTAATTTTTTTTTATTTCCAGCATTCAACATAAATAAACAACAACCAAAAGTTGTGTTTATAAAAAAACTTATTTTTGGGGGGACTTAAATTAGTGGAGGAATAAAAATATTTTTAAATGAATGTTTTAAATAAATTAGCAGGGGCACCCCTTGGTCTCTTGGTAGGATAAAATAATGAAATCAACATCTTATATTCCATTTAATTTTTACAGAATTGATTATTTTAGTTGGATAGGCACAAATGGGTTTTACCTCTTATGTTAATGAAAAATCTTTTAAATATACATTTAGACATGTTTGTCTTCTTAGATAGGCACAAATGGTTTTCACCTGTATGTATATAAGAAAGCTTTTGAATATTTCTTTTCCTGATATTTTACAGAATGATGCAACGAATGTCTGTGCTTTACATCACTGTTTCAGATAATAAAGTAAACTGAAATAATAGAGTATGGTATAGAATGATACTCGAAACTTCATTCAGGTTTCTTATGGTTACAATGTATAAAAAAAATTCACAATGATAAGAAAATGAAAGTGTGGAAAGCATGGGTGCCTTCACTGGTAAAAAAGATCACTTCAATCCCAAAACATCTCACACTCATTATTATGGACAAGCTATTATCCCATAAAACTTTCAAGCTAATGCTCTTTTAGAGCCATTTCTAACCAGTCATCATCATCTTCATCAGAGTTGTCAGAGTCACTATTACGTAAAAGCTTTATGTAGCGAATCTTTTCTTTCTTAGGTAGACATCTCTGTACAAGAGAAAAGAGGATCATCCAGATTCCAATCACAGCACTCAGTCCCCAAAAGAGCTGAGTAGACCCATAGACATAGTAGATGAAACCAGAAAAAATACTGCCACTTGCAAAACCTATGCCAAAATAAAGAGAAGACAGCACTGTGCGCAGGCTTCTATCAAGGGACCCAGCGGAGTTGAAATCCTCGTGGCTGAGCACAGCAAACCACAGAGCAGTGTGGGTAAACCCATGGGTGAGTTCTACAGGCGCTATGGCCCATGCCATTGGGATGAATGCGTAGCCCAGCAAACGCACAGCTAAAATCAGCAAGCAAAGAGACACCATCCAAGAGTGGCCCAAGCGCTTCACAAGGAGGTTGCTGAAAATCAGCATGGGGATCTCTCCAAAAGCAGAAAGGGATACACAGAATCCCATGATGAGCTCACTACCTCCCAGGTCCTGGATGCGCCAGAACAAGAAGTTGTGGTAGCTGGCGTACACCATGCCTGTAAGCAGAAGGGTCACGGAGAAGAAGAACCCGCGGCAATCACAAAAAGCAAGGGTCAGGCTCTTGCATATTTTGCTGGATGAGTGCCCAGTGCTAGGAGGAGGCACAGGGTAGCAGCAGGCCACCATTAGAGCTCCACACATACAAACGACGAAAACATAAAAGTGCAAGAGGAAGTGATGAATGTTATAGGGTAGGAAGCATGGCGTGTTGTTTACAGCCACTGTCACAGTGATGGGCACCAGGACAAAGGCCACAGATCCCCAGAATCTCTGCTGGCCATAACGCTCAAGGTCATCGATACGGTTGAGGAAGTCAAACCACGAGTCATCCGCCACTTTCTCTACTGGGGAACAGAATATCTCACCTCCCACAATAACAGCAAGGATGACCAGGAAGAGGAGCAACTTATCTTCTCGTAGAGATGACTTGATTGATTCCAGACTCTCTGAAACTTTGTTCCCAAATTTTCTTATTTCAGCATTAAATTGGTTTTTGGGTTCCTCTTCATCCATATCCACTGATCTCTTTTGAACCTACAGGGGAAAAAGTAATCAAGCAAAAAAGACAAATTAAGTAGTAAGCTATCATTTTTCATAAACAACATATATCTCTTCATTTTGAAAAAAGGCTATTATGAAACTACAAAACAAAATCTTGAAAACTATTCCCACAATTTAAAATGAAAGAAAAAAACAACAACATTAGAATAACTCTAACAAGTAATTAGAAATTTAAAAATATGCTGAAAAATTAAAAATGCTTAACCAATAGTAGTTTAAAATCATATGCACCAAAAGGCAAAGTGCATTTATATAAAAAAAAATTTATAGAAAACTGGCAATTAAAATTACCTTTCTACCCTTTGACACATTTAAATGATACATAGACTTACATGGTTTTTATCCTCTTGGATGACATCGTACATTTTTCTAGCCTGATTTCTTGTGATCTGGCCAGGCAACTTCTCCTGAAGTTCATCAAACAATGCATCTGCTGTAAAATCTGGTGAGGATAGGTTAAATTTTGCCAAGATCTCATTCAGAACACTATACAGATCTCCATCTTCTGTTGTAGTTACTTCAGGTGGTGTTGAAGGAGAAAATAGAGTGAAGTTTTGAATCATTGAAGTTTCATTCAACAGTGTGCTGTTTTCAGAACTGCTAAAATTCCCAGTTGGAATATTTCCTGGAAGTGGAATTGTTGTCTTTCCAGAGGGCTTCGCAGAAGCTGGGGTAGTGGTTTCTGATTGGCCAATGACTTTATCCTTATTTTCAGGATGCAGAAGCTTGTTCATCCATGGCTCGATTCCATCTACCCCCACCCCACTGTCATTCCGCAAAAGGTTATTGGGTTGACAGTCTTCCAGCCTAGAGACTTGGGTGTACAGAACTGGTAAGCTTAAATAGGTCAGCATCATCATGAACAGAGAGAACATGAGCACAAAGCGGTGCCTGCTGTAGGCTGAGGCACATCGAGCCCAAAGAGGGGCCCATATCAGGCCTGTGAGGGTCTTAGCAGCAATGATCAGGCCTGCCTCCAAAGGGTTGAGACCAACCAGGCGAAAGAACAGGGTCAGGAAAGGCACTATAGCAGCTTTGCCTCCATGGAAGAAAAGATAAAACAAGTTGGTTGTTGTGGCAGCTTTAGAAATGTTGACTGTTTCCATCCCACGAGCCATTATTTCTAGGTGTTTCTTTTCTTTGGGGGAAAACAAAAACGTTACTTCCAATCTTGAATAACTAGGTCGAAAGTTTGTGCAGATTTAAATGTTGGGTTGCTGGATAAAATCCATTCAAAGCTGACTTCTTTTAACAAGATGAGGCAATTTTTGCACCTGCAGAAATGTTTTCTGTCCTCTGTGCTGCTCCTTTCCTGGTATGAATTGAAACAAATTTTTTTTTAATTGGTTAGAACAATCTTAAACACTCTAATAGAACTAGAGACAAAAAGTTTTAAATTCAGATTGAATTCTGGTACATTTACTGAAAATTATCCGAAAAACCAATACAATCATTCAAAACTATGGCTTGTTAATAAATCCCTGTCCTATTGAGATCAAAGAGCTCGACCTTGAGAGCCATAAGTGTATCAGTTCCTCTTAAACATCGTTTGTGTGTGTACCTAAAATAAATAGTAATAATAATTTTATACATAAAGCTTCTATCTCAGAAATAATCATTAAGTATAAAAGAAATCCTTAAAATTTAATAGTAATAGATTACAAGTCTGCTAACTGACAGAGCTTTACATAAGACCAAAAGGGACAAACGGAGACGCTATAGTACTTAATATAGCTTAAGGTAGGTGTATGGTTTCAAATCATGAAGATCAACCCACTTAACCCTATATTTATTTCATTGCTCCACCAGAAATTTTTTTAATTAATTCATGTAAGGTTTCTTATCAGATATATGTTGATTTTTTTTTTTTAAAACAAGGGTAGCGTTTTTTTTACCTAACAACGGATGTAAACAAAAATATTTGACAACCTTTCTTGGTAAAATGTATTAGAAAAAGTAGAAAAGCTGTTCGGGTACAGAAAAGGGGCTTTCTTGATAAAATACAGGAGAGAGAAGGGGATAGTTTACACTGTACGACGACACTGAGAAGGCTTTAAGAAGGCACCAACTAATTGCAGAATTAAAAAAAAATAGTTCATAGTTTTTAGGCTTTTTTCCGAAAGTTGACTTTTTGCATCATTTATAATTCACTCATTTTTAGTGCAAATACCTTGTAATTTGGCCTGATAGTCGTTCGGACATTGATTTGTAACTTAAAAAGGCTACCAATTTTGCTGTCAGTTCATACTATTTTTCATTTTAGCACTTCCCAGTCAAGAAGCATGAATTTGCCTTATCACTAATATCACCACTCCACATAATTTTCATTTTTAGTTTGCATCCAGGAAATGGTTAAGATTCTGCATAAATATATCTAGAACACACGCAGAAAATTTGATTGAGTTTCATTTCAGTTTCACCGAGTATGTATTGGTAAACATACAACTTCTAGAAAAAGTTAAACAGAAATTAATTATTATGAATTGTCAGGTGAGTTGCATATTCTAAATCTTTCATATAGACACGAGATAAGACATGGAAATGCTTGAACTCAAACTAACAACAGAAACTAAATTCAGCTGGACACCCTGCCACTGTAACAGTAAGAGTCATTTATCTACCAGCTAAATCCCACTTCAAGTTAGGAGCACCAATAAGGACTATTTTTTTCTCATTTTAAAGGATTAGCCCATATTCGAATTGGATTTCAATTCAAAGTACAGGTAACAAATTTTTGTTTGTTACAAAATCTTCTGGGCTGCTATGGTTAATGGCCATCAACTTGAATTTTGAGACATGTTTTTAAAACCTAAAGGCCTCTAGTCTACATTTTTGACAAAGAAGAAACCAAACGTTGTAAGATGTTTGTTAAGAACCTCCTATAAACAACATTGTAGCAAAATTTTGATATCCTCACCAGAACTAAAGTTATGTGATATCTTCACCAGAACTAAAGTTATGTTATTTGCCCTTTGCCAAAACAACCAGGAGTACTAATATGGCCTCTACGAAAACAGAGCCTTGACCGCAATGATGTAAAGAGTACCATAGATCTATCTGCTTTTTAAAACCTTAGGAAATATATAGATCTAAGTAGGCCTATAAGTATAACTCTTCACCTCCTACAATAACATCAACAATATGGAACAGTCTGCCTGAGTCAGTAGTGACAGCTCCGACCATCGACTGTTTCAAGAGTCGTTTGGATAACCACTGGAAGAATTTACCAACACTGTACAACCCGGAGTGCCAGGAATAACCCCAGTAAAATTCAACATGTTGAAAACCAACCCCAATCGAGACAAAACGAAATTACACTACTTTTTGCCACATCGCACATGCGCATGAAGTAGTATAAAGTGAAGAACAATGAACAGGCCTTAACGGGCCTCAAACATTGAATATGTCAAGTCAAGTCAACACTTCACAGTTAGGCTGTTAGCTTAGTCACACTCAGAGCCCATGATTATAATCCGCAATGTAAAGTACAAGAAAAGTATATAATATATCAAAATATTAATCAGTAGGTAGATCTATATCAAGATTTAAACTGCTATTTGATCAAGATCTAAATTTAGGTAAAATCTTCTTCCTTAACAATCGTTATAAATGAGTAGATCTATGGATCAGTGTGACTATGAGCACCATCTGAGACTCGAACCCGGTTCATCGGACACGTTTCTCGTCAATTCATTGCACTATCAAACTGAACTACTCGAGTATTTTTCGCTCCAGTCAAGGTGCTGACTCTCAATTTAGGTTTACGCCGATTTATGGGGATCGGTTTGCTTACTGTACCGTTAGTGCAAAGTTGTGAAATCATTGAAAAGCAACCCTATCAGGAACATTGCAGATTGCATCGAAACCAGCTCAATGAGCCGAAAGAAAAACAACACGCTCAATTTCCGGTTAGGTGCATATACCGGAAATAATACATGTATAGTCCTTACAGCTTTTAGAGGTGTTTAGTAGCGTCTACGGTAGCCTACTAAGCTCTCGCCTTTCACTAGGAAGACAGAACTTACGAGGGAGCTCGGGCCGTATGATTAGTGTGCAAATGTTTTGGTAGGGAGCCCTCCACAGGCTTATTCTATGCAACTGGTGGCTTCAATATCAAAGTTTATCTCACTCCGTAAAAATGTTTAGATGGTATATACAGCCGTTAAATGAATGCTTAGCCGACCAATCATTGCATCGCTTTTATTTTGTACAAGCGCTACAATTCGAGTACCACCATTCTTGAAATGTCTCTTTATTTTTTTTTTCAAATGTGTTCAACATGTAAATGATATATCTTTACATAAAACATTCATTTTTACTTCTTTTCCATCCTTTCTTTCTGAATGTTAGCCATTTCCACCCTCTTCATGCATGGTCTGTTCGATCTGCTGCGCTTCATTCTATGTACTCTTTTAACTTCGCTTCTGCCACCGGGTTTTTTTCATTTTGTTGAATGTTTATACGGGGCACTCTTCAACCATTCTCACGCGTCTTCAAATCCCTCCCTAGAATTCGTATCGATTTCGAAAACCCATTCGCAGGCATTGTTGAAGAGCACATGTGGAGTGGACATATGTTGCTTCCCTTCCCAGTTGCTGTCTCTCCGTAGAGAATGTGTTTTTTTTTTGTTTTTTTTTTTCGACATGCGGGTAGGCCTATCCTTGGCACAGTTAAAGTGTTCAAGCCAACGAAGTCTGCATTGCCAAAGGAGGGTGCACACACTGAGAATACAAACATGGTACAGGAACTCTGTGCTGACCTTGTGTAATGTTCGCTAAGTCCTGTTGAAATCACGAAACACAACATGTCTGATATGTTTTGTCAAAATGAATACTGTCTGATTGGAGAGTAAAGACTCCCCTTGTTAACGATAATATTAGAATTCATTGAGGTTTCTAAATTGTAATAGATGCCAAAACTAACATCTGACTATTCAGTGCCAGGCCCCCAATTCCCCCCCCCCCCTTTACACACACATACCCTCCCAGCAGAAGCGATCCCCCTTAAAGCGTTTCGTACAATTAACCCCCTAGAACAACCAAATGGGAGTGAGGGGCCCCTCACAAACGCTCGGCCCAGACCCCCCTGCTACATAAATCCGACGCTGTGACTATTTGCACGTCCTGTCACAAAGAGACACTTGTCTCTCTCTCTCTCTCTCTCTCTCTCTCTCTCTCTCTCTCTCTCTCTCTCTCTCTCTCTCTCTCGTCTCTCTTTCTCTCTCTATCATGCACATTCTTAAACGAACGGTTTTGGATCTGTTGGTGATGAGGTTTGCGGCAAGAAGCCCAATGTCAGAGTGTGTGGATTCTAATCAGGAGGCCTGGTTGAGGGTTCAGTTTTACTGCCCCTGTTTCTTACTGATCAGGTGAAGAAGAAAAAAAGGCGGGGGTCAGTTATTGGGACAGGCTGACGCAGAAATCTAGAAAGGTCCGTGGTTCGAGTCCTGGCGATTGCGTTCCCTACTGGTTGGGTCGGTGTCAGTGACTGGCTGAGACAGAAGTCATGGTATCCCCGCCCTGTCTCGTGTGTGGCAACACATAAAATTGTCAGACGTCCGTCTTGGGGCCCATCCACAAATAGCCTATGTGGTGCTGCTGTTAGACGTTAAACCAACCCAACCAACCAATCAACCTTCCACACACACACACACACACACACACACCAATGTTTCCTCTCTCTTTCTCAGTTCCCCATCTCTCTGGTCGTGAGAAAAGTGAAACTCATTATTTTTCAAGAAAGAGATACACAAGCTAGTATATCGGCTCTGTGAAAATATCCCATACGGCGACGGGGTTCTATAACGGGATATTAGGCCTAATTACCCCTTGGGATATCAATCAACTATCAGTCACAGATGCCTATTAATAGCACTATTACCTCTGAAAGTTGACATTTTGCTCCGTTTACGACATCCGTTTTTGTTTGCGTATTGTTTGCCAGCGTGTAAACGATCAAGATGGCAACCCCAAACAGCGTCGCTGAAACACCAGAAAAGCAACCCGGTCTCACAATGGAAAGAGGCATTGAAGAAAAGACCCCAGATGCAAAACCAACGTTGGGAGCGCCAGGCCTTGATAGTGCATTTTATAAGGTTTGTGTAAAAGAGACCCTTGTGAAGATAGAATCTAGATCTAGATCTAGCCCCGGGTTTGGACAAGGGATCTCCTTATCTAGAAATGGAAACATAAATAGAATCTAGCCTAGATCTAGTCTAAATCTAATCTGGAACCTAGGGTAGATCTCGTATTATCTAGATTTAGAAGTCTAGCCATTTAGATCTAGAGTCTAATTGCAATGCCACAGAATGGGCACAATACAGATAGATCTAGATCTAGCCTTTACTGGCAGATCTATATCGTATATGCCGTAACAAACTCACTTTTTTGTCGCAAGACAAAGGATTTAGTGAGATCTAGAATCTAGATCTACAAATTTCGCTACAAGGAAATTTTAAGAAAGTGGATTATTGATTTAGAATTGCTGGATAATGGTCCACTAGATTTATCTAGGCCATGTATACGCTTCGTGAGCTATCAAAGCATTACAAGTTCTTTATCTCCACCTTGTACCAGCAATTATCTTGGCTAAATCTTGTCTTTGATAAAAAATGAGAGAGCTTTCTGGTTCCTTTTTGACTAGGTGAAGTGATGTAATCGCTTGTTGAGGCTTTATTGTGAGGCCGAAAAGAGAAGCAAAACAGAGACTTACAGAAAAACACAAATTAGTTTTGCTTGTAATTATAGTAATACAAATATTGGCAATTTTTAAAAAGTAAAATTTAGTAATAGAAAGTCATAATTGTAAGCAGTTTAAGTTATAGCGTTATTATCAGCTTACTTGCAAGTAATATCAAGATGATAAAGAGTGACAATGTCATATCGTGTGTGGCAAATCTATCTCAAAATCATATTTATAATATCTACGAGGCATGTTATATGTACAACATCTTGTCAACTTTTTTAAAATGGAAAATAATGATCTACCAGGTATGTCATGTAGGGCACAAAGGGGTTGGTCTTCCAGTTGTGCTACCCACACGCTATTTGTCTAGCTTTGATCTATCTGGCAGAAAACAGACAAAGGGACGGAGACACACTTTTCACGTTGCAGCTAATTTACTAACATCATAAATAAAATTAATTTCTTTATATCATAATGGAAAATATGATTTACCAGGTACGTCATGTAGGGCATGAAGGGGTTGATCTTCCAGTTGTGCTACCCACACGCTATTTGTCTAGCTTTGATCTATCTGGCAGAAAACAGACAAAGGGACGGAGACACACTTTTCACGTTTGCAGCTAATTTACTAACATCATAAATAAATTAAAATCATGAAGTGCAATTTTATCGTTCTAAGTTCAATAATTTGTAAGTCATATTAACAAAAGTTTGTGAAAAGTTTGTGAAATTTCATAGAATATTATAATTTTGACGACGGTAAGTACTGCACACCGGGCAAATGTCGATACCAATAGTTTACTTGAATTACGTACATGGATTTATAGGGTAAGAACACAAATTAATCTTCAAAATTTGATGTTTCTTCCAAGAATTTCTTCCCTGAACTATAATATATATACTAAATGCATTTCAATTTTCATTGTATTAGTTTGTAGGTCTAATGTTTTTTTTCACATTGATTAGGGTAAGTGAACAATGTTATAATCAGCATGTTGTGTCTGCAATTGGTGTATGTCTAATTTAGATCTAAATTGAAATTTGTTATTTATTTAAGTCATAATATTGATGTCCTTGTGAGCTTGGTAGTTTTTTAAATGTTAATTCAAGAGTCGGTTTAGAAAAAAAGAAGGTAAATTGTATTTTTAATCATTTTTTTTTTTAGATTTACAATTTTGTCAATGTGAACCGTTTTGTAAAACACTTTTGCAGCAGACCTTTAGTTTTAACCAACGGAATTTAATGAACATTATAAAATGCATGTGCAGCCAACACAACAGGAAAATCAATCATAGCTGCCATATCGACTTTTTGTATTTTGGCCTTTAAAGTCCAAAGTTAAATGGCACATTCCTTCAACTTTATCTAACTTTATTTAAAATCAATTATGTATGTACACTTTTTAATAGAATTTGTTTCTCTGTGTTAAAAAGTAAAGGCATAAATTAAAATAAACAACGACTGGAGAAATGTGGCCAAATTTACTACTTTATTTTGTTTCGTTTTACAGATCTTGATCTACTTCAGCTAGAAATCCAAATTCTGGATTTAAATCAATATAAATAGGAAACCTCAATCTGAAGATGTAGAGAAAAAAATTTTAAGTTTAGTTTTACTGTAGTTATTTTATCAAGAAAGAGAGCTGTTTTTCCATTTACTTAAATTAAAATAATATACACAGAATGCTTTTCCCGCCCATTCTACTTGCTAGAAAAAACACACCCTCCATTTCCAAACTACAAAAAAATACAACAAATTATGCAAACCATACATTGTCAATATGGCAGTAAAACAGAACACAATCTTTTCCTTTTACGAAAAAATTAAGACATAAATTCCAATTAATCTTGGTTATCTTATTTTGTTTTGACAGTTAAGATTTTACCACCTTTCAAGATGAACTTTTGAAAATATCAGGGGAAAAAAAGATGTGAGTAAATGATTCAGGGATTGAGCAACATGCAAACAAGGTCGAGGATCCAGATTGAGTTGCGGAAAGAAAGAAAATCAGAAGGTTCCATAATTCTTCTTACAGTAACTTCTGAAGTTAATTGCAGGTGCACTTGACACAAGTGACCTTTTGTTTACATTATAACTTAATGGTACATGCATTTGGAAATGCTACTCAATATGCCATTAGTGTATATGAATGGTTATTTTTATGGTTTGCTTTATGGTACTGCATAAGTTTGCTTTATGTAGAGAGAAGAAATTGAAACTTAGTTGGGATCAGACACTAGATGAGTGCATGTACATGTGTATCAATAAACAAGCTATCTATTTATTGTCCAATACACCATAATGCTGATTGGTGAGGTCAGAGAAAGTAGATACCCTTTATCCCGATGTTAATTGATCATATTCGAGAGAAAGAGAGAGAGAGAGTGCAGATGTCATACACCTTGCACTTATTGGTCATATCAGATAGAGGAGTTGTTGTACCCCATATTGCTGATTGGTCAAATTAGAGAGAGTAGGTGCTAATCACGTTGTCGGAATGATCACAAGTTCCAAATTGTTTTCATCTCTCCTTCACTCAGAACTGAACAGAGGCACACCTTATTTTCTAGTAACATCTCCCCTGCTCCATTAGCGCTTCATCTCAACTGCTATAGACAAAGGGTGTTCTCAAATCCTAAAATAGCTCAAAGAATTATCATTCAAACAATGTAGCAGTATCAATACCTACCGATACTCTCCACCGGTCAGTAAAATCAAACAATGTTCTCGTAATAAGCAAACTTACCAAAAAAAATAGACTTCACACCTCATGGTTCGCCTGTTTGTTTCACTATTCTTCAAACGTTGCTAAAAAGACTGATGGAGCAGACAAGATCGGGAAAGTCACATCTTTTTATTGGTTGATATTCTTAGTATAGAAATATTGAGTCCTTAGTGAATTAGACATGGTTTTATGTAACAAGATGACGTATCAAGGCTGTTCTGAATCCACTCACTAATACTGCAGGGGCTGAAAGATAACAGCTAATATTGCTTGTTACTCATGTACTGGCTAGTGACTGAAGTTCGGCATCACAGGCTCAGTGCACACTTACAGTCAGTTTGCTGTGCTAGCTTTCACCAGTTCTGGTTTTCCAGATTTCTGCAGGAAAAGATGTAATAGGAATCCAATGTTTTTTAAGTAATAAATCAAGTGTCAAGTTTGAGACAAAAATGTTGGACTTTTCGCAAATCTAAAATTCATGTTTCTCCTGGTTTTTTGGTAGAAGCGGTAGAAAACTGGAACATTATGGCTAGAAGATACATCCGAGGCGATCAATTTATACCACTTTTTCTGATTATTAGTACAAGTATTAGCATTGTGCAATATGAATTATTCTTATAAAGTTTTATGTTTATACCTAAAGGCTACGAACTTCAAGTAAAATGTTATGTATTTTTTGTATGTTTTAGAGCATGTCATTTTCAGTTTTCTTTGATGGGCTTAATACAGTCATCTTCTATTATCTTATCTATCTGGTTTGTTCCTAACATAGTTTTTGTGGTCTTCTCTAAGACTGCCAATGCTTGTCGTGTTATACCCGCAGTGGTTTTTCATGCCTGAGTTGTGAGAGTTAGTCTAAGAACATAGCACGATGAATGACTCTCCTACCCAATTGAAGATGATAAAACTTAAGAAAAAAAACAACAACAGATGAACCATTTTCAAAACTATTTTATTTCATTCAAAATAATTTTTTTTATTATAATTTTCTTTTGTCCACAGAGTTTCATGGACCCAATGACGCAAGAGCTTGAGAAGAATGTAGCAAAAACAAATGCTCTACTGGACAAGATCAGCAAGTAAGGACATAGATCTGTGGATTGAGCATTATCTGGGGGCATATCTTAGAAATAATGTATATACACCCACATAACAACAATTAAAAAAAAAAATTCTTACTTCTTTTATCTAAACATTGACATCTAAGAGTATCACTTTAGACTTTCAGTGAAAGACAGTTCCACTTTAAGAGAGACTGAGCGACTTGACTTGGCTTAGTGCCAACCACCTGAAGCTCATTGCTCTATTGCAATACAGCTTCCTAGATAGGTCTTGGCCCATTTCTCCAGGATTTTCTGTCTATAGTTTCTCCAAGTTTGTTTTTGTGTGTGTGTGTGTGTGTGTGTGTGTGCTGTTGTTTGTTTCGGCCATGGGTAAAAGGTATCATAGACTTTATTTCCAATGTTAGGCATTTTTGTGATTAACCTGCGACAAGATCTTTTTCTTCCCTGAGAGAAGTTGATGAAAAAGAAAAAGTTTTAGGTTTAGTTCTGTTTTTGTTCCTTTTCATATAATAGAATGGAGGTTTAGCCTCCACTTTAATGTCACCTATGTTTTCTGGGTGGATCCATTTAGGTGATAATTATACTCTTTTCGTCTTGCTTGTCATTGTGTTAAAAAATGGTTCTTTTTTCCCCCTTACATTAATTCAGGTGATAGATGAACGACGTAAATGTTTAGGATTGAAATTATGGAATATGCACGGAATTTATATCTGTTACTTGTAGGTACTTTATTCTATGAATGAAAAATTGGAGGGCAGCAATAAATTTAAATATTGTCATGGAAGAAGTCTATTAATTTTTTTTAAGGAAGTAGAACAATGTAGGGATTGGCAGAATATTTCGACCTTAGAAATGTCAGTAATGATAATAAAAATACATAAGTCGATTTTCAGTATAAATTTTAGTTGAAACTGTACAAACAACAACAAACAAACAACCCCCCCCCCTTAAGAAACAACAGCAACAAAACAACAGTTGTAGTTGTCTGTATATTCACTCGTATAATGCATTGGTGCAAGCCATGCACTTCAGATTTTTTACTATCAACGTGAAAGTTTGGGAGTTACATGTATATTTTTAATAGTACTGAGATGAAACAGTTTTGGTTACTTCTGCCTTTTGTCCAAATTTACACTTCCTTCATGATTCTATTGATCTAGAACAAACCACTCTCAATAGCCCAGCAGCATAGCTGGCTAATCACCTCTTCCCGAAAGTTATTACCACTGCCTTGTAGGTTGTAGGTTGTAGGTATATCCGCCTGGTCGATTAGTGTATGCGCCCACCTGCATCGCTTTTATGAGCCAATACGCGTGTGCTTTTTTTTTTCTCTCTCTTTTTGAACGATGAGACCTACGGTTTGAATAATAGTGTATCGATGTCTTATCTTCCATGTGGACCCGGCTTGCAATAGAAAGGAAGGGTGAAAAGACGTCGACTTATTGGCTCGTCTGATAATTTGTGCTGCCGGGGCCTAAGCTGAGCGTGTATATGTATCACTAGTCTCTACCGGTGGCCAGCCACGTCGCAAGGTTTATATCGTGGTTCAAACAGTTGTTTGTGGCCGCGGTGATTTACAGTTTCTACCGAGTTGCTTGTTGGAATCAACGCTATTCCGTGATATATTATGTGGTGTGGTGTCATTGTGTGTTAGTTCAATAGTGCAGTCACTAGAGGATAATGAAAACACAATGTAAAGTTATGGATTTGTTGTCAGTATTTCGCAAGTGGTCATTAAAATCAAAGTGAATTTGGGGATAATATAATGATTAGAAGGATGCATTTGTTTGTGACTACTTGAAGAGATAGTGTAATGAGTTATAGTAGGAATAGCTAGAAAGTATAACCCAAATCTTGTGGGTGTGCATAATTATATGTGATTGCATCTAGCTTACAAGTGCGTAGTAATTATAAACATTGATTGTGGTCATATGTTTGAGCTGTGTCTTTCCCGACTGAGTTTAATTGTATGCACATGATACGTTATTTCGAGATGCTTAATCCAATTTACATCTGTCAGCTTTCTCCATCATTAAAAAACAACAACAAACAAACTGTAAGACGTCTCATCTGGTCATTTGGCATGGAAAGCCCATAGTTTCCAGTTTTCAACAACCGAGCTATTGAAAATTCTTTTCTAAGCCTCAGACCATTTTTGTTTGTTTGGCCTTGGTAGGTCCAGCAGGTCATAGTTTTCAGTTATCACGAAACACTAATATCAGGACAGGGCGTAGCTGAAACCATGCACAACTCTACTCACCATTGATAGTTTTGAATTCGTTACAAGTAATACAAGACCCTGCAGTAACGAATGAAGTTAATACATAATAAAATGCATTGTTTAAAAAATAAACGAAAAGGAAACAAAGACAACCAGACACGTTAGTATGGCGCTAATGTGAGTGATACCATCAGTCGTAACCAATACTACCATCATTGGGCTAAGTGTGATGGTGAAACACGCTTGAGTTAAGGCTAGCAGTAATAACAGTTCATGTGCGTACAATACCCCGTTGGCGTGCAAAACTAGATATATTAATACTATTATACGACATTGCGTGCTCCTATGATAGGGAAGCAGGCGGCAATAATCGGACGCCTTTTCAATCGATGAGCACGCGTGTATGTGCAGGGTGGAGTGCGCCTATAGCCTGGAGATTAGATCTAGGCAGTACAGTGTACATTGCGATATCTCTTCTCAGGACAGCCGACAGGTGTCGTCTACAATACTAGAAGGTCATGAGGAATTAACTTATTTTAGACTAATATCGATGGGGGACCTTCGTTATCATTTCCCTCCTGTTAACATGCCGTATTCATTCTGTACACATACGGCTTCAGTATGTCGTATACACTTATTGTGCTACATATTATCAAACAACTACAACTAGTATTTCCAAATTACATTTTGTTTGTTTTTGAACGCTTGTGGGACAAAAGAGCGACCGTACTAGTATTCTAATATGGTTGTAATGTTAACGGGTTCTTCTCACCCGAAAAATCATCCACCCTTTGAAATGTACACATACTTATAACGTAAGACGTCTTTTTTGTCCGTGTCCAACATTTTCTGTTAAAACTCACACCCTCTTACGGATAGGTTTTAACAATTTTTTTTTATATTAACCTTTATTTTCCTAACGAAGAACGAACTGTCTGTCCACCCTGTAGCATCTGGCCCTGCCGTCTCTAATCGATACGGGAATGAATTATAGATAGGGTTAAACAAAGCCTTTGTGTTGTGTGACACACAGCCACTTGTTGCAAGCCTTGGATTCGGAGCATAATCAAACGAAACAAAACACAAGAGCAACAGCAAAACAAAAACAACAAAAAAAAAAACAAAAACAAAACGAAGAAAACAACAACAACGAAACAACGTCTTGAACATTGCCGGCATTTTTCATTTGAAGGGAAAGGGTGCATCTGTGAAGTTAGTTGTGTAGTTCTGAAATTGCGGTATAGTCTTTTATTTTGTCATCCCCGTAGTGTTTTCTTTATTCATATGGTGACGATATTCATCGTTTGATCATTGATTCCACGGAGACTCATAAACGCACCTTGAACGTTTATAAAACGTGCAATAAAAGACGGCGTTGTTCTGGCTCATATTGGAATCATCAGATCAATAAAGTACATGTATGAGCTATTAGTAAACCATTATATCAAGTGTGCTAGTTTCAACGCTTCTAACTAAAACTGCAAGTCGTCACGGAAACGTGTGTAGTAGATTGAAAACGGGGGACATTGGTAGATATTAGGGTAGTGTTATACCAGTGATTGACAGCGCTCTCTTCAACGTGAAGGAGTCGCTCTATGAGTATGAGTGGGTGTTAATCTGCTATCAATTAGTTTTGAAGAAAACTATTGGTTAAAAATTTTATTGTAATTAAGTTTTATCGCTAGTTTTTGTGAGAATTCGCTTAAAATTTAATGTTTTCCTTGGATGTATTTGGAGGGTTTTCTTCTCTTCTCTTTGAGACCAAGCTGCTACGAAGATTTTTTTTTATATTATTCAGAACTGCGATCATTCTTTTGTCCGGACGTTAATAGACATTTTAAGTTCTGTGTTAATTAATAGTGTGATTGATTTGAATTCGACGTTTGAAACTTGATACTTTGTGAGACACAGTGCAGTTTTGCTTAGTTCTGTGGCCTGAACTAAGAGTGTTATAATCGCTAATATGGACATTTCAAAAGGAACCCTTGATCCGTGATCTAATGTTCTTCATAAAAGCTTTTCAATAGACTTCTCTTTGATTATTACAGCAGATCTATGCTCAAGTCGACACATTGAGAGCAAGCTTATTTTGTTGTCTGTTTGACCTTGACCATTACAACACATACAGAGAAAAATATAACTGCACAAGGGCGTTAAATGTATACAAGGGTTTTCTAATAGTTTAATCCACTTGACTCTAACTTATGTGTTGTCTCAGCAGTATTTAATAATCCCAAAGCCTCTATCGTGGACATTTTTTGACTTTTCAACTGTACTTATTGAGCATACGTGAATAGTTGTATAAACATTCTAAAAAAGCTAACCATGAGTATTGGATCCTCTGCGCCCCCTCCCTCCCCCGAATCCCCCGAATCCCCACCCACCAGCGACATGGAGACGGAGCGCAAGCAGCGGTTCCGGAAGATCCTCCAGTCGCACATCCCAGAGGCGCTGCAGGGCGGGTGAGTACAGCTTTTGCTTTCTACTTCCAGTAGTAGTGGTAGTCCTTAGTTAGTTTTACATAATATGATAGTTTTACATATGACACGTACCAAGGCCAAGACAGGGAAACTGTGATGTAAACCGTAAACTTATTTAGCATTAGGCCCTCGCCACAACCCGAAATGCGGTAAACATTGGGTTTTAACACTGTTCGCTTTGATATGCTGATTTTTCTTCATACAAACAAAATTAATGCTCTAATGACAATGGAAAGAGGCAAACCTGCATTTACCACGCTTCGTGATCACACGACCATGCGCTCTACTGTCCGAGCTACCAAAAATATAAAGTAAAATATCAATGAAGCAACATAAACAATACACGGAGCCTCATGTACTCTCATATATGATACACATTTGTCTTCATAGTGAATTATTATCACTCAAGTGTTCCGTTTGTAGAACAATAATTGATGTACACATTGATAATTTATTTCAAAGCAAATGAGGCACCTATAAATTAACGGCTTTGTATTTCTATGAAACATGTAAAACCATATTGATGTACCCCCCCCCTCTCTCTCTCTCTCTCTCTCTCTCTCCGTTTGTGTGTGTATCTTTCTTTCTCTCTGTCTCTGTGTTTTTCTCCCCCAGCCTCTCTCTTCCTATTGAATAAAAATTCTAGGGGTTAAATCGTTGTATTACACTCTGACTACAAACAACAAAGAGTCTATTTTTTAAATAAGGGATCACATCTATAAATAAATAGCACAACCAAAACATTGACCTAATTCACATACATGTACTTTGATATCGCCATTATACTATGCGGTATAGTATGGGCAATCTGCTATACCCGAAATTTTAATTAAATGTACAACACGTGTGGAATCTGAATGAATGGGGCATGAGTCAACCTTTGAATCTCTCTGGGCTATTTAAAAAATAGTTCTCTTTAATTCAAATACTTAAACTCTATGGTGTTATAATCAACTCGTTGCCTATGCAATGAAGTTTCTGTACCAACTGTTGCTGCTGTGTTGTTGATACAATAACAGCGTTGTGGATGCAACCCCAGAGGCCCAGAGAATCACGTTTCTGGATGTTTTGATCACGAGAGCTCAGTAACACTGGCTTGGTTCAACTACACCCGCAGAACGAAATTGATACCGCGACAGAGATGTAAATGATAACTGTCCCAATCATACGGTTCAGGGACGTAAACAAAAAGAGGAATAATCAAAATCCTCTGTCAATTATGGTACACATGTATTAGCGTTGGGTTTTTATCGATTCGCGAATAATAATTCAGTCCGATAGTTTTTCACGCTTTGAAAAACAAAACAGAACAAAAAACAACAACAGATAACCACAACAATCCGCCCTGATAAAACGTCAACCAAAAATGAAAAACTAAATTATCAACAAAGACAATAAAGAAGCCATACAAAAAACAAACAAAAACAAAAACAAACAAAAGGACTCACCCAATAAAAAAACAAAAGTAAAATCATAAAAAAAACCAACTGTTACTTTATTACAGAGAGGCTGATTTTAAAATTTATGATGATTATTTTTTAATGATAATAATAATAATAATAATAATCATAACAAAATATTAAAAAATTAACAATAAGGATGATGATGACGACGACAAAACGACAACAACAACAACATCATCAACAACAACAACAAAAACACGAACACTTACAAACTTATGTTTGCTATGTCATGGTTAAAGCATTTGTGCATCCCTGTCTTTAAATGTTGAAGCACTCGGGATAATAGAAAATAGAATAACTCCACTGTCGAGACGTCTTCGCTGAACCAGTTAAAATAAAGGCTATTCATTGCAGCTGCCTTGAGCTTTTCCAATCCAAAGCTTGCAAGCTTCGCTAATCTCCTCTTGTTTAAGAGGAAAAATAGGACTCCACATTCCATTACCACACCATCAATGAGATGGTTTTCTAAGGAAAAGATGGACTTTTACCTCTTCCAAACCACTCTATGTGGGCTCTCAGTAGTCTCTATTAACCTTTAGTGTTGAGTTTGTTAATACTGTTTATTTTATCTGCATGGCAAAGGGACATTACCTGATGATTTTACATTTCAACATACACTAATTTTGCGCATGTTTTTGTCAAATAAGAACATACCTCTCCAAAGTGAAAGACAAACATCGGTTATATATTTATTCTTTATGTTTAAATATACTGATGTAATAGCATATGGCGATTAAAAACAACAACTTTAGAACGTTCCTTGATGTTTTTCTCTTTGTGTGACCTGTTTTGAAAGTACATTTTAAACTTGATTGTCTCGGATGTTTGCAAAACAAGCCACGCCGAAACCAAACAACACCCCCTTCAAAAAACCCCCCAACAAAATACAAAACAAACAACAACAAAACAGCAAAACAAACAAAAACAACGAAGAGCTCCCCTAAAAAACAAAAACAAAAAAAAAACAACAACAAAAATAACAGCAACAGCAAACAAATAGGAGAAAACAACAGAAATACATGACACTTTGATTTTCATTCACGAACAAACAGTAGAAACGTTTAAGTAATGTTCCTTTGAGCACTAACAGTAGCTCTGAAAACGGTAGTAATTGGAAAGAAGTATGTTCGGGTTTCAAAGTACAAAATTACTTCTAAATGTAGTGCAGAGTCATTCCTTCATTCACCTTTTAGTTTTACCTGCACGGTTTGGCTCGATCGGACCCCATGCTGCACGCCGCGCAAAGTCAAGTCCAGCATTCAATCGCCTCCACCAGCCAAACGCTTCCCTAAATAGGTTGTTTGGACTCTCTAGAGACCCCAAAGATAGTGCTCCCAACTCTCGATGTGCAGGATGTTCGATAGGACTGAGTTGATTTCTTAACGTCCAACTTCAGCAGCAAGGCTATATCATGATTGGGTCTCAAGACTAACTTCTGATAGTTTTACGTGCTGCACAGTGACAGTACGGGGATTCTAGGTATACTGGGATGTCTGGTTTGACATAGTGGTTCAACTGTAGAGCGGACAGCTTATATTTGGGAGAATGCCGGTTCAATCTCCGAGCGAGCGGCCCTTGTCTCCGACTGGTTGGGTCGGATAAAAAAAAAATCAGTACAATGTGACCAATTGAGAATTGCAGGTACACCTGCTGCATCTATGTGGCATAGGGTAGAATAGTCAGATATTAGCCATATTACCCGTCCGTGATGTAACCTAGTTACTGTCTATGGGTGTTAAGAGACCAGCATACCAAACCAAGCAGGATGTCTGGAATTTGAACCTCATTTTTGCCTTTGTTTTCTTGCAAAGTTCTTCAGGAACTCAGATTTTTGGCACACTAGACTAAAATAGATTGAGTATGTTTCTAAGTGTTCAACGCCAGCACTATTTAGCTTATGTTGTGGAGGGGTCCCAAGACTAACGTCACAGAGAGACAGTGCGGTGATTTCACGACTTCTGTCTCAGCTGGTCACATACTGACACTGATCCTGGCCCAACCAGTAGGAGACCTAATCGGGCAAACAGATTTTTGAACGATCGTGGGTTTCAAACCTGTACCTCCCGATTCGGAAACCGACCCCTACCTGTACCACCAGTTCGCCCCCAAACTGGGGCAAAGCATGTCTCTAAATCTCTGTACAACAAAACAATCTTCAAACAACGCTCTAGATCTCCATCTCGTGTTTTTCAAGCACCCCTTTCTCTTTGACCGTGTTTTCTTCTTTCCTAGTTGATCACCCAACTTATTACGATAAAGCTGCAATAGAGCGGTTAGAGCTGCAAACTTATTTTTGCTTAGTGAACGTTTTGCAGACGAGGCTGTAAACCCTTAATATTCAAAAATTACGATAAGCTGCAATTGAGCGGTTAGAGCTGCAGACTTAGTGAACGTTTTGGAGACGAGGCTGTAAACCCTAAATCTTCAAAACTACAGCCATCTTAATCCATTTTACTGACCTCATTCTATTGTACTAGCCATCACAGCACAGAGAAAGTATTACACACCTGTCATCCACTGTGAACACCCCACACTCATATAGGCCTAGGGTCGTAGGTCTTCTTTTTCTTACATCTTAAGACGAGTCGTAAGCTTACCCTAACGTTGTACTTACTACCCGTACGCTTTTTATTGCATTTCTTGCTGGGACGTGGATTAACCCAAACTGTTTTACGACATTGGTTTTAAGCTGCGCCATCGCAACATCCGTTTCGCTCTGTTTTGTTATTTCAACTTATGGCTTCTGTCTTTACATTTTGCTTGTACGTATTTTCAATAATTGGCACAAACCGAATGATCTTGCATTCGTCGCATTGCCTACATTACATATGAACAAATAATAGTGACGTTTCCCCCAAGAGAGTTTTTATTTGTAGGCCTACATGTCAATGGGACATACAAAAGAAATTTTCAGCCTACAAGTCATGAGACTAGGTTTAATTATTCCCTGAGCTGACTACACGTATTAACTACCCTTATAACTATAATATATCCCCTCCAGAAAAAAATATATGCAAAAACGAACAAAATGTTACTTTTAGTATTTCTACTTATTCTGATTTTACTGTGCGCACTGTGTTACACATACGGATGTTCTTCACAGTTTGGGGGTCCCCTCCCCCTTTAGACTCTTTGCGCGACGGGGGCTCGAATTTGTTGTGCAACATGCATGCAAACCTAACAAACATCACTCCTCCGTTTTTGGCCATTCTAACTCTCTCTCTCTCTCTCTCTCTCTCTCTCTCTCTCTCTCTCTCTCTCTCTCTCTCTCTCTCTCTCTCTCTCTCCACCCCTCACCATTTTTGTCTGTCTTAATCTCCTCAATGCTATATTAGATAAGGAAAATAAAAACATGCAGTCAGAAGATGTTACATGGCCGTGCCTGTTTGTCTGTCATCGATGGGGACCGCAGAAAACCAGACATCCTCAGATTATCTGATTCTCTGAGTGCAGCTCCAGTTAAAAAATACCTAGTGCATGTTAAGTGCACTTAATGAAGTAGTTTTTATGGAAAGTAATAGAAAATTATTAACGCTTTTTACACACGAGGGAGCGCATCCACACACATACACACACACACATACATACATACACACACACACACGTGCTCTTCCATGCATGGTTGGATAAAACAAATATCACAGTTGCGGCCTTGGCGCTATAGCATTATTGTAGCATCTTCGGGAAAGTCATTATGTGGAGTCCTTCGCATGTGTGACAGCGCGTAAAATTCACGTCAATCTTGAGGCCCGTCCACAATATAACCTATACCGTGCTACCGTTGGACATTGATTTTTTCATTCTTTTCCATCTCGAAATTTGTCTCTTAATAGTAGACTACACCCCCCCCGTCAGTAATTCAAAAGAGCATTCCCCCTCCCCACACCACTCTTTCTCTTTCTTTCTTTCTCTCTCTCTCCATCTCTGCCTCCCTCTCTCTCTTGTAATACAAGCACACACACACACGTATAATTAATTATGCGTATAAAGTTAACATAATGCAGTAGTTCTGAAAATTGTTAGAAAACTATAAACGCTTTTACACAAGAACGAGCGCGCGCGTACGCACACGTCCCGTTTCACACTTGGGTGGATGAAGCAAAGATCCTAGTCGCGACTTTAGTGTTATTTTAGTATTGGCATCTTCGGAAAAGTCATTGAGAGGAGTCTAGATAAAAAGATCAACCGGTATGTACACTTTCAATAACCTGTGCACGTGGAATACCAAAGGATTATAAGCCTCTCTACTGGCTTAGAGAAAACCATTAATCATAATATTTTTCGTATGAGCAATCGGACATGGAGTTTAAAAAGTTTGTTTATTCATATCCCCTTCTTTCTTTTTTACCCCCCCCCCCCTCTATCTCTCTTTTTTCATTTTCTTCTGTCTTTTCCTCTCTCTTTCTTTTTTACCCCCCCCTCTCTCTCTCTCTCTCTCTCTCTCTCTCTCTCTCTCTCTCTCTCTCTATCTCTCTTTTTCTACCTTTTTCGTTTTCTTACTGTCTTTTTCTTTTTTCCCCCCCCCCCCCTCTATCTCTCTTTTTTCATTTTCTTCTGTCTTGCTATCTGTATCTATGTCTTTGTGTTATATAACTTTTTCTCGCCTCTACATTTAGGAGTTTTTTTGCAGACAAATAATATAATTATCCACGTCTCGATATCTACAACGCTAATATAGAAAGGGTTTTAGCTGCCCATCGCTTTTCACAATATTGTAATAATTTTTGTAAACCAAAAAGGGTATAAAGAACATTTAAAGATTCAAATAGTTCGTTTAATAAAAATGGTAGGAGAAATCAAAGCTTTCTCCAAGGTAAAACATCTTCTAGATCAGAATGAGGTACCCGGAACTTGGTCGATCACATTATACTGTCACCGACCGAAACACTAGTATATATAGGTGCGTTATTGATAAAAACAAGTATTGTATTTTACTGCGTTGCACATTAAAGCTGTCTTAGAGGTTCCTTAGTGATAATATAATTATCGTGACACTCTTTTCTTCATTGTGTTTTCTGTTTCAGAAAATCTGACTCAGCGCTATTGTTCCGTTTTCGCGATCACGCAAAAGGCTCGGTACACGCTAGCACCGATTTATAGCAGTAACACGACTTTGATTATAAAAAAAAAAATTGACATGTATTGCTTGTTGGCGCCACATGCCATTCTTGGTTTAGGGTCATTACACCATATTACATCGGTTTGTTGTTGGTGTTGTTGTTGTTATTTCTGTTGTTGTTGTCGTTCTTTTGTCTCTGGAGTTTCTAGCGCAGCTGTGCATCAGAGAAGATTTAAAACATGTCACCTTCCACATGCTTAGGGAACGTGTTGGATTACCTTGCTAAGTTGCTATAGGACAGCCGTGCCTTTGTGTGTCTGTCCTTCAATTTTCAAGTATGGCTAGTTTGCTCTATTATAATATCAGAGAGGGTGAAATAGAGAGAAGTGTCACGGGGAGAATTTTGCTTACATGGGTTAGGACAATTAAGGCGGTTGCTTCCTTCTTTAGTAAAAACTCCACGTAGTAGCCATCTCTTTGAAATGTTTCCTGCAGAATGGCAATTTCAGTGTTTCTTTTTCTTTTTTTCCCCCCACAGAGGCAAGAAAGAGGAGGACGTTATGCAACTGGTTGATCAGCTTATCTTCTACGAGGAAGTGGAAGACGGCAAGGAAGAGGTGCAAATCAAGTAAGTAGCGATTTATATACTTTTTGTTCTTACACCTTGAACGCCGCCACTCTAATTTCAACACCTGTTTTGCGAAATACACGTATCTCTGTCAATGGTTATAATTTAGTACATCATCTTTCATTAACTCTCAAATCATTTTCAAAGTGATATTTATTACAATTTATTTTTTAGTTGTAATACTCTCACAGCAATCATCAACTCAGTAAACTACCACAGCCTTCGGAAGTAGAAGTGTCCTGGAATCTCTCGATCGTGTTCAACCTAAAAACATCCTCACTGAGGAGCCTAAAGCCACACTACATAGAGAAATGATTTTATCAATTGCACATCCTACTTAGTTCACAAGTCGATCACTGACTCCGATCTAAGTTCAAATTTGTTACAACGCCTTGTTCTGGTCCATTGGAAATGATAAATGGGGTACATCGCGATTTTGGGGAGAATGCAACGCGCAGACTCTGCCAGGCAGACAACTATGCTCGCTGCTAATGGATTGTAAATTAAATCACATAAGAACCAAGATAAGTTGAAACAATGCCCCAAAATCAGCGGCAAATGAATAAGATTTTTTAATAATTGTGAGCAAATCAGGCGAAGAGAAATAAAAGCCTTTAGGACTGCATGTGTTATTAACTTTAGAAGAAGGGTAAGATGGACACAAGAATATTGTTTAATGTTCTCGATTTTCCTTTTATTGTGATGCCTTTTGACGCCACGTACCTGGAAGGCTATTGTTGTTATAATTATTGCTATCTTTGCACTCTATCTTATTTATGACGTTTAACATTTTCTCTTTCTTTCTTTCTTTCTCTATAATATATGTTCGTTTGTCCGTCTCTCTCTCTCTCTCTCTCTCTCTCTCTCTCTCTCTCTCTCTCTCACCGTTAATGCGATTTTAAATATCCTGTTTTTTTTTTGTTTCTGTTTTTTTTTGTGGGTTTTTTTCGTTGATGTCTTTTGCTTAATGCGGACCGCTCACATAGCGTTATGATATTTATAATTATCATTAAAATTTTGTTTATCTGAATTCCAATGAGAAGAAAATGCAAGTAACCGGAGGCACCTTTCCCCCCACACCCTCCTTTTTACGAGGGGAAGTGGTATGCGTGTGTGTTTGTGTGTTGTTAAGTATCCTCGCGAGCCATTTAATGGACTGCAATAAAGATTGATATGTTAAGTCAGGAATAATGGCCTCTATGAGATGTAGATCTTTAATAACCTTCCGGGGGTCCGATCGCCAGTTGAATCCCACTATCGGTAAAATGGTTTTGATAGTCCGGTGTCAGTATAACGTGATTGGCTACGACTGAAATCCTGGAATTTCACACTCTTGTCTCTTTGTGGCAGCACCTACAATTGTCCGATTTCAGTATTGGGACTCGTCCGCCATAATTATATTCTAGTTGCTGAAGTTGAAGCCAACAATCTTTAATTAGGATTAAACCGGCATCTTCAAAGCAAATACAAAAAAAATCACAAGCTGTTGACAAAATAGGGAAGAAATCACCCATTCTATCAATAATTCTATTCAACGATGACTGGACAAAGCTGAGATCTGGCCCGGGAGTTTTAAAGCTTTGGTCACGAACAGTCAGAGTCTCTTCCCGAGCCATTCGCTCTGATGTCTTCAGATATGTATCTAGACACAGAAATCCATCATTGGCAAATAAACCATTTTAGATGCAACTATTTGACACTTCAATAAAAGCAAGGAAGACGCAATTACACTGCATAAATCTTTCTAATGAGTTCATCGACCTCCTTTCTTTGACCTGTAAAAGGGTGACGACTATGAACTTTTCGCACATCAGAATCTGTTGTCGCATCTCACCAAAACGTGTAAATGCTGTTACCCTGTAATACTTATACATTGAAGTTGGATTGGTCCATGACAAGTGATGTGGAAAAATTAACGAGGCTTTTCAAGCTTTCAACACCCTTCTTTATCATTCCATTATTTTACGTGTGAACATGACAACATGATTTATACTTATCAATAACAGCATTATCTTCACTTTCGTTTACATTTGTATCCATTAGGAAATGGCGCATTCTTTCGGTCAACTTTTTTTTTGCCTACCGCTCTAAACACCATTGCAAACTTTTAAATAATTTTTGTCCCTATTAAATTTTCAGCCTACCTTCCCTTGAAGCACCCGTGCATGACTTGTATACGATTTTTATTAATTTTGTTAATGTTTTTTTTTCCCCTAGTATTTATTAACAAATGCTCTGCGGCGCGGTGACATAACGATAGCCATGGTTGTTATGCTTGAATTAAAACAACCCCAAAAAAACTACAGCTTTCACTTTCCTGGCTTCGGTTGAGTGCTCTATTGACTTTGCACGGCTGTAATGCTAAAACGAGCACAGGAATGTCTAGATATCCATAAAGATAACCAAGTTACCAGTTACACGTTTTTATATTTTTTTATCTAGAAGGATCTTTTGCTGAAATATCTTAGACTATCACGCTATCGTCCAAACGACTTTCAATTTTGACTTCGCCCACAGCATTTGTTGTGATACCAGTGAGTGGTGCTTTTATATGCTAAGCACCAACTTGTCGTATATGGATTCCGTTTTCATTTGTACTAATCGAAACATTACAGAGTGCATGGTTACGATTCACGTATTTTAAATTTTTGTTTTGTTTGTTTGTTAGGATCGCAACATCTAAGTAGGCGGTTGCCTTTCTCTCTTTGTCATATCTCTCACACACATTTTCTGTCTGTCTCTTTCTGTGTATCTGTTATCTGTCTGTCTGCTTCTCTGTCTCTGTATGTTATATGTCTGTCTGCCTGTTTGTCGGTGTGTCTGTCTTTCTCTATCTGTCTCTCTTTCTCTCTCTCTCTCTCTATCTATCTATCTATCTATCTATCTATCTATCTATCTATCTATCTATCTATCTATCTATCTATCTATCTATCTATCTATCTATCTATCTATCTATCTATCTATCGATCTGTCTGTCTGTCTGTCTGTCTGTCTGTCTGTCTGTCTGTCTGTCTGTCTGTCTGTCTGTCTGTCTGTCTGTCTGTCTGTCTGTCTGTCTGTCTGTCTGTCT